>PNEQ01078658.1:0-39243 GCA_003012365.1 Medauroidea extradentata
ACCCACTTAACTCCTCGAGTCATCGGATTCCTGGGATACCACTGTTGCCGCAATCCGCCACTTTTTGGTGACTTGTTGATTACCCAGCACCCACTTACTGCCGTCCTGCGACGCCACTGACGCCGCGGGGTTGTGCAATCGTCTTCCTACTCTTCCGCGACGCCACCGACGCCGCGGGATTGCGACACCGTAACAATGTAAAACCGTATGCTTGCTCCCGCCGCGGCTCTGAGATAGGCAGAGCCCTTAACCACCCAGAGCGAGGTGGACATAGGTTAACGATGCTGCACGCGAACTTGAGTGTTGTGGATCGTTTAATTAAGAATGTGTGGTAGATAAATAAACGCTGAAAGCATCAATTGATTTCTACGCTTTTTTCGAAGCCTATGTGGGTAAAATACTCAATGACAATCCTAGATAATGATATTTGCCAACTTTATGAGTAAATATTTATCCGGAATTACTAATTTGTTACGCGCGATCTCTTGCGCCGCAGTTAAATGCACGAGGTTCCGGCGTCAGAGATTGTGCCTCAGATGTTCGTAACACTGGAAACAATTTTGTTTAAAACGTTGGCCAAAACTATTGTCTAAGATTGCTGTTGTTTAATTTTCGCAAATTGGCTTCAAGAAACCTACAGTTATAGATTAATGCTTTTAGCGTTGAATCAACTACCACGGCCTCTTTAAGCACACCGTACAGCAACGCCGAGAGCGGCGAGCGTGGTATTCGCGAGACCACTAGCGAAGAAGGAGATAGCTTAAATTTTTAATCAGACATTTTTCGACGAGGCTGCATAATCGGTGACAAGTCATTCGTTAAAGAGTGACGTGAACCGCGCCTCCTTGGATAGATGTCGACGCGACGCCCCGCAGCTTGCCACAAATTCAGAACGTTGGAACTTTTATTTATTTATCCACACTTTCTTTTTGCTATTAAAAACCACTTCACTCTTGAACTTTGTACCCCGGCACCGCTCCACTATTGCAAATTTTCGGTTCGTGCCGAACTACCTGTTTGGAAAAAAAAAACACAAAAATCACAACTCGCTGGAATTCACAAAATTCACTGGAGCTTTATATTTTATTTTACAAACAATCTTGGTTTTCTGTGTGTTTACTCGTACGTATTGATATATTCATTTAAAGCGAACCCCATGTTCAAATATACTGATAAGCACAAGGAATCATTTAATTTGATATACTTTTATAGTTTATTAGCGGTTCATGGAACACTTTCAAACCAGATTTTAAAAAAATACTGTTCACAATGACGTTATATATACATACACATACATATAAGTTCACTGACACCGTAGGCCTATATAGTAGTATTCTTGTCAACGATTTTTTAAAGAAAGTTCGTCTAAAGATGCAAAATTAGTTTCAAATTTTGTTTGTAAAAATTGCAGGGATAAATTGTCGCTGGAAAACCGTGTCTATGTTTTATCAGTTTCGCCAAGTCTTTTCTTTATCAACGCGAGAGATACTGTCCGCGCGCCAGCTCTTGAGTCCCTGGAGTGTACGCGTTTTTCTTCGTAAACTTCATGTACGCTACGTTAACACGTCCTAACTTACGACGTTACTACGGCTAGCATGTGCGTCGCATGCTATTGGGCCTCGTTGTGTTATTTATATATTGACAGACGAAAAACACATACCCGCCAGGGACTCGGAGCTGGCGCGCGGACAGTCAGTAACGCAGCCTGCGCAGAAAAGACTTGAACCAAGGCCGATAAAAGTTGTCAGTGGATTGTTAACCGCAGCTACATTTGGTAGCCGTATCTTGCGGATACATCACCAAGTCTCCGTTCGAACCCTGCGTGACTGGCCTTTCTTCAAGCCGGCCAGGAACTGCAGGCGAGTCTATGCTGTCCCTAAGGGAGTGCCAGACGATCCTGTTTCAAACCAAACCTAAATCGTTTTCAAAACTACATTTTAGTAAGTCACGTGATCAGCATTAGATATCTAAATATTTGGACATTTTGAATATAATTTTCTGAGGTGGAGATCTGCTGTTGTGTACTTCCATTTTATTTTCCGCATTTCGGCTGAAAAACAAATACATATCCATTGAAAACAGTAAGAATGAAGATTGAAAGCCCATACTGTTATTCTGTGCGTTTATTACAGTACTTTATTTTAAAATAAGTTTCGTCTTTTATAAATGAAAATCCTAAAACCAATTAACTATTAACTTATATTTCATACGACAGGAAGGGAAAACAGAGCTAAATAATTTATCTAGAATAAAAGTTTGATGATCTTTTCAACGGAGAAACGTAAAAATAAATTAACAAAACAACATAGAAAAATCTATAGTTTCCAACTTTGCCGCGCGATGTGTTCTTTTGTAACGTTCTAATCTATCCACCCTAATTTTCTTAAACTCTAATTAAACACAAAGGGTTTTTCGGACACGTTTTAGACCATCTCGTGAATTTCGACGGTACCCGCTTTATGTACTTGGCAGTTTCTTCTTCAAAATTCGTGAAACTTGTTTGCTACGTACTTTTGCCATACTTGCTGGAAGCACGTACTTAACTTGGATGATAAAATTTACTTCTGTTGGTATTTTTCAGTTCCTTCAGTAATAGCGGTTTCGAGTAAACTTAAAAATGCATTGCTTTTGAAGCAAGTAACAGTTGTCGGAGAATCAGAACGTGTCGAAGTGATTCTACTTTTATAATCTGTCTGAACGACAACGAATAGTCAGTAGTTAGTGGTCTGACCCAGGTCCCATTAAGAAAGAAAGAACCGGTGTTACGAAATAGCCTGTCTAAAAGGTCGACAGTTGATCCGCATAATAAGCAGCCATTGCACCGTTTTTTTTATAACATACTGGCTTTTACGGTCAAGGACGTGCTTGGAAATTACGGTGCATAGGCTCGTATGAGAACGGCAGTTAATGTATTCGTCCGAAGGCGCCCGAACTACCAGTTGTGTACCTCATAATTACATGAAAAAGTAAGTAGAACAACTATTATTTACAAATAAAATACAAATGACTGAATTTAGTTGCTTGGACATACTCCATTACGAAATGAATGACTATTAAAGAAAACTATACAAATAGCAGGAAACCATAAATAAGCAGAGTATGCTTTAGTCAAAGATATACATACACAGCGCGAAACTCCATGATGTTCCTTGTTTTATTTGACCCAATTCCATTTTGGAATTTCATGTTGTGTATGTATACCTTTGACTAAAGCATACTTTGCTTATTCATGGTTTCCTATTATTTGTTCGGTTTTCTTTGACAGTCGTTCATTTCGCAATGGAGTATGTCTAAGCAACTAAATCCAGTCATGCACTCCCATTGCACAGTTCTTTCAAAGATCGTAAAATACAAATACTGTATGCCCAGAAACGGTCGTATAATAATCAAACCCCGTGAATCCTGGACTAAGTTGGAGACTAAAACGTTAGCGGCTAAATACTGCACGGCGACATTTGTTTACTCACAACGTGGCAACACTGCACGGAGAAAGTCACATCTTGCTCTCCAAGTCCACGTATTATTTGTGTGTGTTTCGTCGAGTAAAAGTAGAATGATGTTTGAACTGCTCGGGATTTGAACCTATGTCTACAATATGATGGTCAGAGCTGTAAACAGTACAAAATTTTGTTACTTTTACGAAAAAAGTCTTTGGAAACATATTTCCAAAAACATCTTAAGAATATTGTTAAAGTTACAGGAAATGCTTGTAAATGTACAAGTCTGTATATTTGCAAACATCTTTGTATATTTACAAATAGTAACTTAAAAATTACAAATAAATTATTGTACAATTTACTATAATTGCTAAGTGTTATAAATTTATTGGCAACCAGTTTTCAAGGATTTTTTTTAGAAGTACAACATATTTTGTAAAATGCGACACTCGGTCGAAGGTTATTTTGCTTCACATAAAACACTCTGGTCATAAAAATATATTCCACTAGATCCCACTAGACCACTTTTATGACCTGCGACGTTCTTGCTGTAATACCTAGATTGACATATGTTCAGACATTAGTTTACGAGCCTTTTCTTACAAATGCTCAATTTTCCTTACTGTGCAGTGGTAAGACGAGTGGATTCTTAAATATACCAAAAGGTGTGCATTTTTTAGTACCGGTATTATTTAAAAATAATTTTACGTGAAATAACAATAGTGACAAGCTGTATTATTGTGGGCATACATTGTAAAACTCAGGACGTCACACTTATGACACATTAGTTTGCTTTGAATTTCGACTTTTATTTTTGGTTGTTTATTACTATTATTATTATTTGTCCTTTATTTGTTGTCTAATTCTTTATGTGATCTTTCATGTTCTGTTGTTTTGGTTTATGGATGTCAGCCTACTCGGCTTATTTTCTCTTTTTTCGTATTATGTTGTTTGTCTTTCTTAGTCTCTTTCTAAGATTTCTGGGACGACACAATGTTGCAATGGCGTATGTCCACAATAATACATGCTTGTCATTCTGTCCCATTGCATGAGACATTCAAAGGCATTAATAACAATAGCGTCATTCTGAAGCTTAACACATTTAATTTAAGTCAGTTGTTTCATTGGTATTGTTTGAATAGTTTTTGCTTCGGTTGAGTAGCGAAAATAGTCAAATCGCTACTTAGACATGCACTTGTACGAAAACTATGGAACCGGAAAATATTTTACTTGTGGGAAATTGCTGTTAACGTAGTGTGTCGTAGTTAGACAGTGTTTGGTATAATTATAAAAATGCTTATTTTTCGGTGCATAGCTCTCTCCAAGTCCTATGGTAGAAATTGATCGGCAGGAATTTTGCGCTTTAGTTCAGTGATTGGCTCGTTGAGACGATGCAGCATTTGATGCGCGCATCAAGATCGCTAAGCATACAACACGCAGGTAGACGGAGCCCTTAAACTCTATGCCCAAATTTCAGACATAGTTTCATTGAATCGAGGTTGGTATACAATAAACCTGCACATTTATCCACCTTTGTGAAACTGGTTGTTTGTTCCTAAGGTTGTAGAATAATTGAATATGTGCAGGGAGTAAGAGAATTTCAGCTCAGTAGGTGATGTGTGAGGATTTATGCCCGCCGTTCGGGAGCTAGATATTTTCTGGAAGCCGTGCTTCTAGCTTGGATCTGTTTTCACACCAACTATGTATCCTTCCGCCAAACGTCAACAATAACATTGCCGGGCTGACGGCTACACTGCAAGCCTACGTACATTATTGCCACTAACTACTTTACCTCTAAAATATTGTCATATATGCTAAATGTTAATCCACATTTTATTTCAGTTCCTGAAAATGAACACATTATATCCAGTAAACAATTTTCAATATTTTAGCCTCTATTCATAATATACAGAAGAACTATTTTCTACGACATCAGTGCCAACCCAACAACCATCCTCCAACTATCGTCTGACAGTCGTGTTTAACTTACTTTTAAAATAATTATTACGAACACTTTTCATACTTACGGATGCGTAACAATAAAAAATATAATAATTTATTTATCTTACCGTATTGATTTTTCATTTACTTACATATAGTTGTATGGTAATAACAGAAGTATTTCTCATAATATTTTTTTCAACAGTTCGCTTTTAAAAGTATCAACTGACCGTACAGCGAGTACTTCTATGTAGTCAAGTTGACATCAGCTGCTCATTGGCTGTTCGTTGACACAGTGATACCACATGGTTGGATCTGCATTTAGTTGCTTCTTAGCCCTCTAGAAGGTGTTGAATAAGTCGAGTGCCAGTAGCGAAAGTAACACAAAGTTACAATTGTTAGGATTCCAGCTTGTACACTTAAGAAAATGCGAATTTTTTCTTTCCCTAGTTATTACTCACATTTGAACTGTCCACATGTAGGCTATAATTTTTTGTCTTTATAAGAGGTTTATAAAATTTTGTAAAAAGTATGTTTGAAATCACATCAAAATTGTTGATCTCGTGTGACAAATCTAATGAAAGTATGCCTGTAATATAGGGATTAGTGATTCAAAACAGAGATATGTATGGCAGTATCAGTGTATGAGTCAGAGGAACTTTGACGTATCTGCCTCGTCGCAGTAGTGTAGTGGCCAGACGACTTTCTTCACACCAAGGCGAAACACCTTGAGATGATATTTCCGAGAGTTTTTTTTTTTGTTAACGAACATATCGTATTTGTTTATATTTTTCAGAGTACTTAAACAATGCCGTACGAGATCCTTTAGGGATGTGGACTTTACTACGATTAACAAATAAGTCAATGGTGGCATATTTGTCACATCTAATATAATTAAACATTTATATTCCTAGCCTTGCTGTCGCCAAGGATTCATGGTTTGCAGCGCCCGTAAGGGGCCCGCCTCGTGGCACATGTGTTTGTGTGAGTGAGGTATGGTGCTAAGGGCGACGTCGTATGGGCTATACAACGGTGCGTCGCCTCTACGCTTAAGGCGTGCAGTCTTCGCGAAAAAACAAATTTCCTATGGGACTTTAAGTGGTGACCCTATTGTTTTATTTACGAAATCACTTTACTGAAGTCCAATGCACCACCCTTAAGTGGGTTAACATGTATTCGGCTAGTATATTTTCCGCTATAGCAGCCTGAAAACCCCGTTTTAACTCATTTTGACGTGCTCTGAAAGGGGATTTATAATACGTGTGTTGTCTTGAAAGTACTTAAGAGCAGTCGTGTGAAGTGTGTGTTCTTTTCGTAGAGAAACGGCGTGAACACACGTTAATTAGTTTCGGTGTAAAACTGTTTCTTCAAACACGCTGCAGTGTGATTTTATGGCAACGAGGCGGGCCCCTTAAGACGCCTATGTATCGGACATGCTATCCCGCGGCCCAGACACGAAATCAGGGGAGTGATAAGGGCCAGACTGTCATGCTCTCTCTGCACGTGGCATGCCAAACTGGCGTACAGTATTTTTGTAGTGGTCTAATTTTCTTTCGGACTCCAAGTGGTCGCCCTACATTTTTATTTGTGGGTCTGTTACGAATTAAGACGTGTTTTAACCTTTTTGAAGTGCTCCCTGATAATGTATCCAATAAGCCTGCAGTATTTTAAAAATCATAGAAGCGTATATTGAAGTGTGTTATTTACGTAGATAAATGTATTGGGCATAATGTTGTCTTCGCATGCACTTTCAAGGTTTGAAGTGGCCGTCTGCGGCCGTTACCAGATTATTCGAAAACTGCCAATCGCACACGAGTGCTGTCTGCTTAGGAATAGCTTTTAAATATCGCTACGCGTGTGTGTACCCATTTCAAGTTCACCACTGCACATTAAAGCAAATTTGCTAGCGGTCGAAAATGGCGTAAATGGGAGGTTTTTTTTTTTCCAGTATGTAAATCTTGGCGCAGAATCTTTGAGATAGTGTAGACGTGTACAATACACCTTTATTTTTAGTAATACCTCATAAAATAGTAGGATCGCCACTGAAGGTCTCATAGCCTACAGGCGCATTGTCGACGAAGAGACAGCACACCAGTTCAGTAGCTTGCACATAGATGCTGTTTCCGAATAATGCCTTGAAGGATCCTTCGCATCCTTGAAAAGTGCATCATGAAGGATGCGGCCATTTTTTATTCGTGTCCGAATTCTACCGAGGATCCAAGATGCACCCTTCCACACATTCTTGGCTCAAGGATGCGAGGCAAGCATCCTTACCCCTTACACAAATGCACCCTCGTCGCAAAGGATGCATTGCTGTGAAGGCTGCGAGGATTCAAGGATTCGAGGATTAACCCTATGAATTCGGAAACAGCCATCGTCTAGGGTGAAACGCGATGCTTCCGTCCGCACGTCTGGGTCTTCAAGGCCTTGCTCACTTGTTTTGATTTTTTAGCGATATTAATTTTTTACGCCATAACGAGAGCAGATATCAAAATTATGTGTGGAAATTTTGTTTGAAATCGTCTTCTCCATGTTGGTTGATTTTTCTGAAGGCAGTAAATACTACGGTTTTAGCTGTTTATGTAATTAACGAAATTCTGGGTAATTGACTTTTTAGCCGAAACCGTATAATGTTTAAAAAATTACCTGTAACGGCAAAAATCATTTTAAAGAAACCTGCCAACCAGATTTTTGATATCTACTCTCGTTTAACCTTAAAAAAAAATATTATCAGATAAACAGCTGAAACAAGATAGCATGGCCTTAACATCGGTTTTCAACTTCATTTTTAATTTTTATATTTGTACCAGTTTTTTTATTTTAGTCATAAATTGTAACTAAATCTTCCTCTTAGAAAATTTTCACATCTCTCATAGTTTTTGCGTAATGATTCGTAAACGTAAAAATTTACATTTTACGGTTTTATGTACGCCACTAAAACCAACTGACATATCAAACTGAAACAATTCACAGTGTATAACAATGTTGTAGACTATAAAATGACACAAGAAATTTATATATATATATATATATATATATATATATATATATATATATATATATATATATATATATATATTTAAAAAACACCATGAAATTTTAAAATTGTTATTTAAAAATTCAGCATGTTTAATTAAATACAAAAATTGTTTACTTTTAATTTTAATATGTGTCAAGTTATAGCCTATAATATTGTTATACACTGTGATTTTTTTTTTCCAGTTTGGTATGTCGGTTGGTTTTGTGGCGTACATAAAACCGTAAAATGCCAATTTTGACGTTCACTAATCATTAAACAAAAACTATGAAAGCTAAAAAAATTTTTGTTACAGCGGAAAATAGCCGCAATATATGCCTACAAAAGAAGCCATATCTCGTACGAATACAAAAATTTTTTAAAACAAGAAAAATATTCAGTGAACCGTCCCCTTAACGCTCAAAATACGTTCACACAGGCGGCCCACTTAATGGGAACTTTAGAAAAAACCGTTATTTCAAATTATAAATCATTAATATTTTTATTCCAAAAAATTAACCCCTTCCTCCATAGAATGCGAAGCCCGTGGCAAAAGTTCCATTTGCCCCCCTCCTTGACGCGGCCGCGTGTCTTAAAAAATGTATCGTACAGCAGGAAATCTCACCACACCATATATATGTGGCAACGCCGCGCGACATTCACAAGGTGCGTGTCGCGTGACGCGGCCACGACCAGCGGTTGGACCGCGAGGCACCACGCGACTTTGGCGGAACATCCCCTCCCTCCCTGCTCCAACAAGAAACCCTGTTGCACCTTGCCCGAGGACCGGCCGGGCCGGGGAAAGTGCCTGCCAGTTAGGTAACACACGTTGCTGACCCAGACACAAACTGCGAGCTCAGCCCGAGCGAGAAGAAAGTTCCTCGCCAGCGGAAGTTGACGAGGGGTGGGGACCGACTTGCCGGACTCTCGAGCGACGCGTGCTTGAAAGAAAGTTCCACTCTGGCGCGAACACACACGGCGGTGTAATTGTCGCCTGCGAGAGAGCGTGTCGTAACTTCGTTCGCTGACTGGATGTCGCAAGCACGGTAAACATCCATCAGGGGAAGTATTGAGAAGAAACTCCGCTGTAGAATGGTGCTATGAAGACGTCGAGCGACGCAGGCAAACCAGCCAGAACTCGAGGCGGAAGTGTCGTGGAGTCATTTTGGGAATAATCACGATTAATTATTTGAAGAGATTTTGGTCAGCATACAGGTCTTACACGCTGGTGAGGGGTGACAAGATAATGAGCCAATAGCGCAGCGCCGGAATAAAGGGGCGGGGTAAACGGGAGATCCCTGAGAATATCCACCGACCAGCGGCATCGTCCAGCGTGATTCCCACATGCGAAAATCCGGGGACCAACCTGTCGGGAATCGAACCCGGATCGTCTTTGTGGGAGTCGAATGCTCTAGCCACTGCTCCAACCGCGGAAAATCATAACTTTGGCGTACGTTTTCTTTTTACGAAAATAAGAAAAATTAGCTCAGCCAGATTTTCATTATGGCGTTTCAAAGTCAAAATATGCATGTTTTACTAATACTAATAAACAAAATGAAATGATATGATTCACGCTGGAATTACATGTTACTGCTACGGCTTGAAGTATGTAAAAAACTCTTCACAAAAATATTAATATTTTTAAAAAATTCTGAAATTTGAATTTTTTTGTTACATTTTAGCATTTTGCTGTACATATATAGGTATACACAACTGCAGGGATAAACTACAAATTATCGACGTATCTAAAGACACCCCATTTTTATTTATAAATACACACACGCACACACACACACATGTATATATATATTCAATTCTGCAAGAGCGGGTATGGAGAATGTAAAGCCCTATGCTGACTAGGATTGTTTCACCACTGTGATTTACGATCATACTTTGGTTCAGTAGCGACAAATGGGTTTGTTTGGTATGTGCAAAACTTTACCAGCGAGGTCGTTATATGAGACATTAGTCTTGCATCTAGTTATAGATCGTTCGGGATAAAGTGAGCACTATTATGTAACCTTTAAATAATATCACTAGCCATTGCTGCATTGAATTCAATAATAACCATAGTTTCCTTACTCTGTGTATGGTTGGCAGCGAATTACGTAATATAGTTATGTGTATTTTCCTACTGTAATACAGCAATTATGAGTAGAGGTACGTCAATTTCGCAAATACATTCCAGGTCAGGTTGAACGCTAAAAATATATACTTCATAATCACGTGTGTGATTAGCTGGCGGCTGTCACGAAACGCATTTGACTATTGCAAACCAGCAGTAAATAAGGAAATGATTCATAGATAGGGACTGGAAAATTTCGCGAATTCAATTACCTTTAGACTAGAATCAACTATCCTATGCATACTCAAGCCCCGACTATTTGTCCACCTGCTTCTACTCGGTAGAACAACAGACAATGAACGAATAGACGGGGCTTGAGTATGCATAGTACAATGGATTCTAGCCTACATGTCATTGAATTCGCGAAAGTTTCCAGTCCCTATTCATAGAGCTATCGATTGTAGTGTTGTAAGCCATTGAATAATCGACTATATCCAGAACGTGCACAGGACTGAGCAATCTAGGCTACTGCCAGATGAATCCGTGAAATTGACGTACCTCTAATTATGAGAGATGATTTATCGCGGGAAAACTTGGTTGTTTGCTAGGTTCCAACGATACGTTCAGCATATCAAAAGATTACTGGCTTCCACTTGTACGTGGAGCTGTTACCCTATTTGACTGAGCCAATAAGAATCCCGATGTTGTAATATATGATGTCTGCAGACAGCTACGCCGTGTCAGGTGTATGTCACCCACTCATATACGTTGCAAGAAACTACAGTGTTTTCAAGGGTATGCTGGCACGAACATTTTTCGCTATATACCATCCTCTCTAGTAATATAAAATTAACTTAAATCGAAACACTCGTACTTTATATTATTACTAACTTTTTTTTATCAAAGCATGACGGTGTCTACCGACTGCACAATATGTCTTGCACGCACGTGTCCAGAGAGGTTAGGCATTTCCCGTCGTCAGTCGTTACGCGCGGAAAGATACTAATTGGCTGAAAATAGAAATTTATCAGGGTTTTCTTCACTGCTTAATTTATTCCAAACTGCTTATAAGCTGATGACGTTGAGTTTTCAGCCAGGAGATTGATTTAGACCTCAAGATCACCTAAGACGCGACTAGGCGAGGCTGATACTGCGATGATTCGTCATTGCCTCCTGCAAGTTTGTTGATGAGTGGACAACTCAATGCCCAGTTCTGAACATTGGGTGGTCGAGGGGTCAGACCTCGTGCCTCCCACCAAGGCGATCCTGGTTCGATTCCCGGTTCGCGTGTGGGAATCGTGCTGGACGATGCCGTTGGTCGGCGGGTTTTCTCGGGGATCTCCCGTTTCCCCTGCCCCTTCATTCCGGCGCCGCTCCACACTCGCCTTATGCCACACCTTATCAGCGCTGAAGGCCTCGATGTTAAGCGCTGACCAAAATCTCTCAGTCACTCATTGAACATTGGGAGGTAACTGTACATTTTCCTCCATGGGGCCAAATTTTTGAAATTGTCGGAATGATTTCGCTAGAGGAATGGTGTTATTCCTGTATCAGAATCATAAAAACCTAATTCTGAGTTATCGAGCGAAATTATTACCGGAATCTTGACACCAAGTGTCGAAATAAATCCGCTTGCCAAGTAGGTGGCGGAATGACAATTACGACAGAAATATTAGTCTTGTGTTGTTGTTCGTGGTTGCTGAACAAGAAAATGGATGCTTCGTTGTGGTTTCATCTTAAAATATTTACTCAAGTGATATATAGTCTACAGCATTTTGTTGCGTTGAAAACAGTATGCAATGTCAGAGAATTCATAACAGGAAAGGTAAACTAATTATAAATTAAAACTAGCCGGCCGGCTGCGACGTTTCCCACGTGAAAGTATGTAATATAAACAGTAACTCTGGATAAAATATGTGATGAAGGCATTTAACAGCTAGCGTACTCAATAACAGTGAACTATAAATTGTCTTAGCTCAGTGTAAAGAGCGCGCACAATATGCTCGTATGATGTCATAGTCATTCCCATCGCAAAGTCTTGCACAGGAAACGAACCCGTAACCACGCTCCTCCCACACCACAAACTTTATACAATACCTTAGTGAATGCTTAAAGGCAGGCCGTGATAATTCTTTCGTATGTACAGCCTACAGTTCAAAGAGGTTTTATTTGTAAGTAGGTTGAAAAAAAAAACGACTCTTGAATTATAACTCCGTGATCATTCTCTATTTTTCGGGAGACTGTAACATTTTCTGCTTTTCACCTACTTAATTTTCTAATTTCATAAAAACCTGAATTTGATTTGTAGATATTTACATAAGCCTCATTCTTATAAAAAAATAATCTCTATATCTGAACGGGTATAAGCGGTACAGATGATTATTCTATATCATATTTTATTTTTTTTAACCGCTTTCAAGCACGAATTTCGAAAAATCCTGAAATTACTTTTTTTTTATATTTACGTAAAATTTATTTTAAAGCAAAAACATTTCAAGGAGATAAGTGGGATTAATATTAAAAACACGTCTTATTTTTTTTTAAAGCTTTCAAGGACGAATTTCGAAAAAATGTAAAAATACATTTTAGATATTTACTTAAACATCCTTTAAAAACAAAATCACCTCACTGTCTGAAATAGTTTAGGAGAAAGCACGGAGTAATGAAAAATACATTTTACGGCTTTTCACCCCCATAATTTTCGAATTTCGCAAAACGGAAAAATTCGCCAATAAGCATTTCTTTGGGCAATATTATGAAGTTAAAAAATTTATGAAAGCATTCCCGGTTAATGAGATATCAAGGATTGTTTTAAAACACATTTAACCCCTTTTCACCCCCTTAATGATCGAATTTCGAAAAATCCTTTCTTAGTGGGTGCGTACGGGGCAAGGGGAAGCTTCCCTCAAAATTGTGTGGTTCTAGGTCCAGCGGTTTGGGCTGTGCGTTGATGAGTGAGTGAGTGAGTTAGTGTGTCAAGACACTTCATTTTATATATTAAGATTGATTTAAGAATGATTTTGCGTAGTAAAATGTACAGGTGGATGGTGCTACAAAACGTAAAATGCAAGATGCTTGTAGTTATTTTTAATATGGTGTATTTCGCATACAAGAAAAATCTCTTTTCTATTCTTAAAAATTTTGATTCAAGAAAATTTCAAGTATATTCGAAACGATAGTCTTTCACGAAATTCATGACATTGAAAGACAAAATGGCCGCGGTAATGACGTCAGCATGGCGTCACATGACATAAAAAAAATGGGATTCAATAAATTTGAAAGAAAATTGAAGCAAATTTTGATTGTGTGAAAGGGCTTTAACATTCCTCTAGCGATATCATTCTGACAGTTTCATAAATTGGGTCCAAGGTCAGGAATCGAGCCCGGGACCGTTGGTATACCGCTGAACCGAGCGGTCGTAACAGCTACTAGGTGAATATTTAGGTCTATAAATTGACACTTGAGGAGGTACCTTTTAGGAAACAACACTGTTGACAGTTTACACAGCTTGACTGGCGCTGCCATGAACTCGTTTGCATGTGGGTCAGGAGGTGTAGGTTAGGAGGAAAACTGGGGCAATAGTCTCGCGTGTATTACCGCGCTGTAATATTGGCTTACAACCGCAGCAAAACACACACTCAGCATGCTCCTTGGCCGAGATCACACCGCTTGGATGTAGGTGGATCACGAGGCTCCGGGTACATATCCGAACAATCCTATAATAGCGCGGGTCGTTTTAGTTAATATTACGGTGGTTTAGTTAAGGGAACCGTTTAGCACACATTATAAAACGGGGATATTAAATGCAATAAACGCATTTACGGCCGTTGTCCCCTCACTTGGCAAACCTGTGCGTTATTCCAGAAACTTGAAATTGAATTTAAAGTAGGTATTAAAACTGCGCGTAATACTTATACTCTCGAAATAGTGATTTATTCAATCGTTCGGAACATATAATTATGTACAATAGTTATTTTAAGGTATTATAGTCGAGTGATCTTAGTTATTAAATCAGTAGAAGCGAACCATCCCAGGATTGTGAAAGAGGCAAGAGGTATATACTCTCGACTACAACTGCCGCCTGTTCTATCAGATAAAATTTTTAAAAGAAATTAAACGACTATAACTTTCCTATTTTTTACGAATCTCTTTTTACATTCTTTGCCATTAAAAAAATAGGAACTATTGTTTTAGCATAGCTTGAAACAGATATCGCACCTCCAGATCAGTACGGGCACAACTCAAAAAGTGGTTATTTTAAGTGAGGCCTCTGTTGTAATGCATCTTCAATGGTTCTTTCTGATGGTCACGCCAACACTCCTTTAGCGTACAGGATAAGAATTGTTAAAATTGATTCCTTATTATTCTTACGTACTTTTCATATTCCTATGACAAAAATAATACAAGTATCATAGAATAACAGTGTTGTCAACTGTTAATTATGTATATTCCGAAATGAAACATGATGGTATTATGGTTACAATGAAAGTTTTAAACACCCCAATTAGTTTTTACCGCAAAACTTCAACTACCAATATCTCGGAACAATGTTTTTTGAGTTGTGCCCCTGTTGTTCTAGAGGTGCGATATGTTGTTGAAGTAACAACCGTCTTATTTTGTGTGAAGACACTACGGATGACGAGGCTATCTACAAATTTCTTTAAAACTGTGTGTGAACTCGATTCAAACTAAATTCGTTTCACATTCTCGTACGAAGTTTTGCATAAGAGACCTTGCAGGTAACGCATTTTATATCGTCTTAAACATAATTTGAGTTAAATTATCCTCCAAATTATTTCTGCAGAGAGGCTCTTTACATTTTGTCTGGATGGCGGCTAAGTCCGAAGGGCGAAATGTAGATCCACGCAGGGGAATAACAATGTTCATATTGGCGACAGCATTGTCCTATCGGATCTACGTACAAGATAAAACTGGCGTGAACGTTTTCCCTGACGTTGCACGCAGCTGTAGAACCTTTATTGTGCTGGATGAAGTGACTAGTTGTCCAAGCGTCGACGCAATTATTTCTCACGTGTGCATTTCCCGTATACCTGTGTGAGTAATTAGCTTGCTCAACAAATTGGTTCCAACACATGGGCTGCAGCATCACTGTTTATCAGAGGACATCGTCACCTTGGAAATAAGTGGTTATATTCGTCACTGACATTGAGGAGCCGGCATATTGTGTTCCTTACAACTGTAGTAAAATTTAACAGCTACTTATGAGCAATAACTGTTAATATTTTGTAGTATTTGTCACGATAGAAGACATTTTTAGTCGTAAAATTAACTTGAGATGTTCAACTTATTTGTACTGTAATTTTTATTTTGCATTTAGTGGGACATTGCAAAATATCAAGTTATTGCCCATAAGCAGCTGCCTGTTTTACTGAAGTTACACGAAACAAGATTACACACACATGCTTCCTTTACCTCCACTCCACATTTGCTTCAGCCCTATCTCATCTAGTTTCATCCATTCTTCGAGCAGGGAAGCGGTGCCAACTCTCTCTCGCTCTCTCGTTCTCTCTGAAGACTGTAAGACAGATAATGACGATGATGATAATAATACAGATTTTGCAAATAAAGATAACCGAATGAAGTGGCACAATTACTCGCATTCGGAAGGATCAAGCTTCGATTCCCGGCTCCGGCCATTGTAATTTTGGTTTCCTATGCTTTCCCAAAATCGCTCCAGACGAATGCTAGTATTATAACTTAACATATGCTATGGCAGACTCCTTTCGTAGTTTCTGTCCTTGTGTAAAGTTAAAGTTGTGTGTAACTGTATCTTTTCAGCAGGCTGTCGACGAGGTGTAAAGTCCAATAAAAATGAAAAAAAAAAAAAAAAAAAAAAAAAAAAAAAAAAAAAAAAAAAAAAAAAAAAAAAAAAAAAAAAAAAAAAATGATATTGCGAATGACAGTTATTACAAATTATGATAAAGGAAAATGTTAATACGAATGAGTAAATTGTGAAATCATTTATATCGAAATGTTGGTATATTCAGCTTCGTGTCACTGACTTAAATGTTAAGTTATTTGGGTAATTACTGTAAAACGTCAAAAATCAGTCACAGGTATAGTTAGAGACACTGGAAAATCGCGAAAATGTTTAAGGTAGTCTCCAATAAACTGTAGTATATTAAACCGTGACACGTGTGAATAGTTCTCGGACAAATCACACACGCTGTGTGTTCAAGCTGTGCAGTTCTAACTGGGTTTGTTGAAGAGAGAAACAATGTTTCAAATAAACCATAGCTAATGTCGATACGAAACATTCAGTGTTATATACAGCATGCTGGAGCCTAGCAAATAGTCAACTTTTCCTGCGATTTTCCAGTGTCTCTAGGTATAGTATAGAACGTGATATTTGTTGAAAATAATCAATGCCTTACGTACACATCTATAGCTCTGCTTCATAGTAATTGACAGCGTGTCCGTGTGTATAGGCGTGGCTCATTTGACTGTGCCAATCGGAACAAGGTTACTGCGACACCACACGTCTGTGATTAGCGGGTAGGACATCGAGACGCCGAGAGTTAGCTGCAGGTGTGCATGTAACGCCGAGAGTTAGAAATACAGCTGCAGGTATGCACATAAGGTACTGAAACAAACTGTTGCAAAATTCTTTCCTCCAGAAATCACTGGTTCTAGTCACAACACAAGACTTTTAAAAATGCACTGTGTACTCGGTGGAATATATATATATATGTATATACATATATATATATATATATATATATATATATATATATATATATATATATATATATATATATATACACATAATGTTAATTTTTTTACCAAAACTGCCTCATACTTGTACAACATGTAATGTGCTCTAAAAAGTGTCAGATTTCACCGAAATTATCTACAACAAAGTAGTATAGTGAAATTACTGATGGTCAGAGAGGACGATATATCACGAAAATTTTTCGTGCCAGCATACCCTTGAAAACGTATTAGTTTCTTGTAATGTGTATCACTGGGTTACATACACCTGACACGACGTAGCTGTCTGCAGTACAATAACAGACATCAAATATTACAACAGCGGGATTCTTATTGGCTCAGTCAAATACGATAACAGCTCCTCGTACAAGCGAAAGCCAGTAATCTTTTGATATGCTGAACGTACGTTGGAACCTAGCACAGCCAAGTTTTCCCGCGATAAATCATCTTCTCTGCTGATGGTGTTAGAATAAATTGTGTGTGGTAAAATTAATAAGAGTTAAATTAGTGGTGTTGAAATGTGTTATCGGGTGTGTTGGCGCAACTTAAACACGCTACACTCGCATTCGCGAGGACCGGGCACGATCCTCGGTCCCGGATGTCCTAATTAGGGTTTTCCATGGTTTCCCGAAATTGCTCCAGACGAATGCTGTGACGGTTCCTTACTAAGGTCATGGCCGACTCCTCTCCCAGCTCCTGTCCTTGTGTAAAGTAGAGTGTCATCGTCTCTAATGACGAGAAGTGACGACAGCCCACTTATGTTAGAATGTGTTACTGTTGTGTCTGCAGGCGGGAGGACAGCAGCAGCGCTATGAGCCACACTCTGCCTCGCGCGGGGAGGTCACTGGGGGACGTCGTAGGGTGCAGCAGCAGTCGTCCAGTCAGCTTGTACGACAACCTGCGACGCAGCGCGAGCGGCAACCTGGCAGTGGGTGGCAGTGGTTCTGCTGGCTGTGTGGCCGGACACTCTCAGGCCGTCTACCTCAGCACCACTGTGCCTCAGAACATGGCGAACCTCAACATCGCCGGGCGACATGCTCCTACCAGGAACTCTCTACGCCATAGCCGCATGATTGTGCTGCGTCAAGGTACGCCACCTCCACCAACATCCTTCATTCACCCAAATATCATTAATTTGCCGTTCACGTAGCGAAAATGCAAAATTTTATATTTGCACAAGATAGTGTTTGTATTACAGACTTTACTGTAATCTACATTTTCCACTTGTAAAAGTTTTTTTTTAGCTTCTCTCATAGCGGCATGTCAAAGTCAAGATTCGCATGTTACATGAACATGCGAGTAACAAGAACCAATTGACTTACCCGAATAAAATAATTTATACCGAAATGATTTAAAATCACACAAAGAAATGCCTTCGTATTTTTTGAAAAATTCTGAAAATAACGTAAATTTCTTCATTTACGGCAGTTTCCAAAAATATAAAATCGTCTTAGCCTTGACTTTGAGTTGTAGTCGCTTTGCAGTCGATGTTAATCGCGATGATTCGGAATATATTGCCGTCTCTGTTCAGATTGTAACAACGTGTCAAGTACACGGGGTTCTACTGTTGCCGACCAGACAGACATTCACCTGTTAACACTACATTGCTATATCCTGAACATGAATGCTGTTTCTTCTGAGTTATTAAGAACCAGTGACCACATTCGTTGGTTTTACTTGCCTATTTTTGTTTCACGACCGAAAATTCCAAACCACCACGCCGGGCAGTGGCGGCTCGTGGGTTGTTGCCAGGTAGGGCTGCAGTTGCCAAGAGCTGTACAGGGTTGTGTGCTGGTTGACTCTACAGCCACTGACACGCTGATGTGAAGGTGTCCCTTACTACTGAGTGGTCACAAAAGATCTAGTAGTCGGAAAATATTTCATGGTCGTTGGTCTACGGCGCGTTCATCAAGAATGTACAGTTCCAACTATCTGCAGCCCCACCTGGCAACAACCCACAAGCCGCCACTGACATTGGGAACATATATATATATATATATATATATATATATATATATATATATAGCTTTTTCCTTTCAGTTGTCATATAAGAAGTGACCTAGGAACTCACAATCATGTCTTACTGCATAGAATTTACAAAAATCGATCATTTTTGTTAGATTCCATAAACGAAGTCATAGCCTAATTATGAGTACCTATTTCAGTTTTTATAATTATGCCTACTGAAAGGTAAGATCAAAATCTATGTTTGCAGTGCGTTACTTTGGGAATATATAGGCCTCTATAATAACTGAGTTTAAAAAATACTCGCGTTTTCATTTGGAAATAATTCATGCGTAAACCTCTCGCGCAGAGATTTTCGGATAGTAAAATTATTTTCACATCAAGACGGTTATTGTACAGGCCTAGATATTATCATATTAAAAATTAGAAAAATGACAGGTTTCCATTTTTGTCGAATTTGCGGTTTAAAGCCTTATTTTTTTACTAAAAAAAAAAAAAAAAAAAAAAAAAAAAAAAAAAAAAAAAAAAAAAAAAAAAAAAAAAAAAAAAAAAAAAAAAAAAAAAAAAAAAAAAAAAAAAAAAAAAAAAAAAAAAAAAAAAAAAAAAAACCGTTTTTTGTTTTTTGCTCGAAAGTGAGGCATACTACCGCATAGTGCTACGTAAATAAACGCCCGTTGATAAAATATTTACTCGGCAAAATTAAAATCTCATCGAATTTTGATGAGTAGTTCAGATTTTATTTGACGATTGAGCATTCCAGTCGTCCGCTCGACATCGCACCTTTCCATACCCGTGATTTCTCCGAGTACGGAACCAGTAAAGGAGTAAGATATAAAAAAAATCGTACCGCGATTGATCTTTACTGTAAAAACACTTCCTAAAATATTTAGGAAGTAATTAACCAAAACGCAATATGGGACAGTTACCTTACTTCCGCCTTGTAAATATGCAAACTTTTACAGTTGTTACACTACAACTCTGGTAACTACAGAACACATTTGACTGTTTTATAAAAAAAGTTTAGGAGTTCTACCATGGATGTCTGAGAAACAATTCTAACATACCCACTTTCTTAGCGCTCCTATACGCACGTGCGGCAAATTTACAAACTATTTTTTATAGTGTAGTACACACGTCTTTTGACCAGATAACTCAATTAAAATGAGAAATAGTGTGATCGGTAGTAAGGCTAATTATCTACAGGCTATTTGCTATTTGTTTGGCAAGGGACATTTTCTGTCGCTTGTTGCGCTGATATTGGTAAGTAGCACTGTTAAAAATTTCCGTGAATTTACGGACAGTTTTACGGAAACATCTGTTTAATTAACGGAAACATTATTTTGTAAAACAGTTATACGTAATTATCTTTCATTAATTAAACATATGTAAAACTGCGAGAAAAAAATTAAATATATAACCAAACGCATTATTGTGCCTGCGTCCTAAAGAAGTCACGTAAATATGCTAATTTCCATAACTTGAGCTACTTGTCTTCCGTAAATTAACGAACACTTCTGGAGAATTTTTTACCAGCACGTCTCCGTAAAACAACGAAAATTATTTTTAACAGTGCCACCTAATGATTGTGAGAGTTTTTAGCAACTGTTGTTTAGTACTTCTTAGTAACATGCTAAATATTCCACTGGTATTCGGTACCACTTGAAATACTCTCATGTACACCGTTATAAATTTTAACGGAAATGTACCGTTAATAAACGGAAATAGTGTCCATAAAAGTAAAATACGGAAATGTCTATAGTAAATATACACTACGGAATTATACGTAATATGTCCGTAAGTCTGCTGCGGACACTTGCACGGAAAACATTGAAAATGTATGGGTTAGAAAGATGTAAATATTGCGGATATATTTTAATAACATCACCGGCAAATCTTCAAATCTGTAGAAATGTAATTGTAGCACTATATACATGTAAATACGGCTCAGTTCCGTGTGATGAAACTGTTTTACGGAAACTTCTGTTGGATTAAGAACTAAGTTTTCGTGAATTTACGGAGGTATCTGGAGAAATTTTTACCGGAAATTCCGTAAATCGACGGAGAAAATTTTTTACAGTGAGTTAAATTTTTTTTTCTGGAGCTTATCAAGAAATCTTCGTCCTTCGGCAGTGTTTGGGTTTACTTCCGAAGTTGTCTTCACAAGTGCCAGCATAAAAAATACAGCCCTCATAGTGGTACCAACGCTGTTAGCGGTGGGAAATGTCCCTTGCCTAACTTGTCCATAAGAAGTTCAATTCGTCCGTATCTTGTAGCACAATTATTACCAGTGGCACAAACGTCATCTCTAGATCTGACCCACAAACAGTTACCTCCACCGCCAGGCTAGTTTATAAACTGCCTCCAAATAGCCGCCAGACTTGCCAGACGGAGTGTTGATAAACACAATAAAATTTAAATAAACGCGTCTTGGTATCTGGCCAGTCAGTTACTTTTTCATCTGCTGTTCGCAGTGTTGCCAGACCAGCTCTCCCAAAATCCATAAACAGTGAAAAACTTCACGGAAAATGAAAACGTCCTTGTTTTACACACGTGCCATGCTGGCAACTTGACAGCGATTTCACCCCAATATTTTGCAGAAAGTGAATCGTCAAAAAACATCTTGTTCAACCGACACTTGAGTTTTTAGTTATAATCCGTAAATGTTGTCATACATGTTACTACACGTCTAAATGATAAAACCGTTTCAGGAAGACCTTTTTATTTTCAAATTGAGCATTCCACACAAATTTCACATTCCACGCCAAATTCCACAAGGCCACTTGAAATTCCACACATTTTGTGAAATTCTACACACTTTGGCAACACTGGCGGTTCGTGTCTGAAAGTTTACACTAGAACAGAGCTCGGTAGGCGTGCAAGATGGCGTAGAGAAATGGAGTGGGGGGAGAGAGAGAGAGAGCTTGGGGATTTGTACAGAGGTACGGTTTTAGAATTGCGTTTTTTTTTTTTTTTTTTAATTTTTAAATTTAGATTTTCTTTTGTGTATACGACTGATCTTCGTTGCCTCTGTATTTAGCTGTGTACCTTAAATAAGACATTAATGCGTACATCTCATTCCGCACCGGCATAATGGTTAACGTTTATGGGCTGCAATTGTATTTCACAAAACTTTTAGGGCAGGGTAGCTTGATCTGTACAGAAAAGTCAGGTCATTAAAGTTTGCATGTACCGTACATGGTATACTCCATTTCATCTTAGTTTGGATAAATCTGACAGCAACTTGTGGGAAATAAATTTTTAGTAATTTGTGACTTGCTGCACAAGCAAGACATTTTCAGCTCTAAAATGAACCTGAAATGTTCATTTCAGCATTTATACTACAAAGTTTGTCTTGTGTAATGTAAAATATAACAAAATATTACAAATTATTGCCCATAAATTGCTGTCAGATTTATCCAAACTTACATGAAATGGAGTGTACTGTCCTACGATTTCGGCTTCTGGTTCCAATTTTCTGAGGGGACAATAGGTAAATGTGTTACTCTTACTACTTCGAACAAATTAGGCGTAAAATTAACTTTATCAAAATCTGATATATACTCTAATATTAAAAAATAGATATGTTGAATATAGCTACGGGTTTTAAACTAATTTTGGATAGTGTTTTTAAAAAATGAAACATCGGAAAATAGTTTTTCATGCATAGACTTGACAGATATAAACAGTGACAGCTGCAATACTTTCATGGTTTCCGTTCGTAATTTTTCTTCGTTCTGATTTACTTTTGGTGAACAGTGGACATTGTAACCTAAACTCAGTTAACTTTGATCTCTTCGTTATTAACATTAATTTATGGGCGGAAAAAAATATTTTGTGGCAGCTACATAATATTGTGGGGATATTTACCCTGCAAAATTTATTTTGTGGTCACCACAAAAATATTTTGTTGACACCACTAAAATGTTGTGGTTACCACAAAACTATTTTGTTGTTACTACAACGTAATTTTTCAGGGAATACTTACTACTAAATATTTCTTTCATTGAGACTTTGTATCTCTTACGCTTCTTGCTTAGCTCGTTTGACTGCTACTCTTCCTGTAAACATATCTTCGAGGAATAAAATGGCTTCCAACCGTGCAAGCGAGTAACACGTGATAGCGCAGTGAATCATGTACTTACTTACTACCGGCTTGCTTTAGTCAAATGTGAGCCGAGACAACCTTCGTCCAGTCACAGAAGTTACAGTGAAGTATATGAGGAGCCATGAACTTTTCGCGACAGTAATTTAGCTACAGTTTGTTTCAGTGCTTCATGTGCACATCTACAGTTCTGCTTCACAGTCAGTGATTGGATGTTTAAACTGCCACGTGTCCTGGGGTTCGACAAGCAAATATCATACGTGTGATGTCGCAGTAACCTTATTGTTAGAGCCACGATTTTATGGCGAAAAGATTTTTGCAACATTTGGTTTCGATGCGTCATGTACACACCTGCAGCTCTGCTACATCGTCTGTGATTGGATGATTTTGCTCTCACTTGCCTTGGCAAATTATAGACGTACAGACTCACAATATTCTTATTCTGATTGGTACAGTCAAATGAGAAACGTGTCTGAACAAAGACGCGCTGCCAATAACCTTGAAACAGAACTGCCGATGTGCACGTGAGTCACTGAAACAAAGTGAGGTAAAAATCTTTTCGCGACAAAATCGTGGCCCTACTTATTGTGGTTGACTCAGCCACTTCACAAAGACACGCTGCCAATAACCATGAAGCATAGCTACAGATGTGCACGTAAGGCACTGGATCAAACTGGGGCAAAATTCTTTGCGCGAAATGTTCATGGCCCTAAGTATATGGTATTGGCGTTCAACCTGACCTTGACTATATCCGCGAAATTCACGTACCTCTCTACCAATCGTGCAAGCGCAGGCAGCTACATTGTTGTGCAAAATACGCTGGTACGGACGATTATTGCAATTTTCCACTGCTTCTAAATATTAGGATACCGTGGGAAAGCGGAATTTAAGTGCCGGAACGAATCACGATATAAAGATTTTTATGGAACGTTAAGACAGAATAATGACCACTACTAAAATTGTGCTACTTGCCTCAATGTGAGCTGCTGCCTCGAACAGCCGAAACTGCGATGAGAATGAAATATTTTCGTCGCTATGAGATCTTCTGTTAGTCTAGTCCAGCTTGACTTTTACTGGACCGATTGAAATTGTGTGTGTTGTTTTTAGAATTTAACAAAACTGTAATGGAAATAAGCTTAACAGTGTTCGTAGGGTCCGCTGGAATGGTATAGGATGCGAGAAAAACTTTGTTTCGTAGGTGACAGAAGTGTTAAAGTGCATAAACTCCCATACAGGACGTCCAGAAACTGTCTGATAGTAAACATACCACGCGAATCATGTGCTAAATTGGCGACGAAAACATTAATGGCAAAATGTTAGGCTCCGTTGGTATCTTATTACTGCTGTTCTGACCATCGTGTTATTAGCGCAGGTTCAAATCCATAGAATTCTAAACGTGACTCTATGTAAACTCGAAGTTACATACTTAAAATAATACCTGGAATTGAAGCGCAAGAAGGGGTTTTTTCAGTTTAATGTTGCCACTTTGTGTACGTAAAATGTAATAAATAGAGATGATACTATATCGCGAAAATGATTTGTGCCAACATAGCCTTGAAAACACTGCAGTTTCTTGCTACATGTGTGATTGGGTTATATACGTCTGACACAACGTAGCTGTCTGCATACCAGTAGCAAGCATCAATAGGGACCCCTGTTTTTCGCGAAAAAGAATTTTGCCTCACTTTGTTTCGGTGCCTTTTTACGTGCACATCTGCAGTTCTGCTTCGTGGTCAGTGATTGGATATTTTAAGGCGCCCGCCTGGTGGCCGTGTGTTAATGTGAGTGAGGCACGACTCCAATGGGGATGTTGACCGGCTCATCTGGCGCGGTATCGCCTCTACCGCAAGACACTGAAACGGCGTGCAGTGGTATCGTAGGACACTCGCCTGACTGACACTTTCAGTGGTGACCCCATCTTTTTATTGGTGGGAAGTTTTAAGTAAAGTCCAATACACATCTCTATTGTACTTTTACAAGAATCCCTTCAGTAGTTGTTTAGATATAATAGATTGAAAAGGCCGTTTTTAGTAATTTTGAGGTGCTCTGGAATGTTCTTTCTAATTAACGTGATGTTTTAAAGCTACTATTCCGAGGTCGTTTGAAGTGTTTGTTCTTTTCGGAAATCCACACATTAGAAACACGTTGAGAAGTTTCTTAGATAAAGTCGTTCTGCTAACACGCTGCAGCTCTGGTTACAAGGCAGGCAGGCGGACGCCTTAACTCTCACGAGTCTTGGAAATCTACCGGCAAATCACAGACATGTAGTGTCGCATGACCGTTATTGTAATTGGCTCAGTCAAATGATAGACATACGACACGCTGCCAATAACCACGAAGCAGAATTGCAGATGTATACGTAAGTCACTGAAACCAACTGGGGAAAAATTCTTTTCGCGAAAAACAGGGATCCCAAGGCATCAAATATAACTAGGGCCCGGTAGTTTTCGCGAAAAGATTTTTGCCCCACTTTGTTTCAGTGTCTTACGTGCACACCTGCAGCTCAACTTCATGGCTATTGACAGAGTGTTTTTCTGCAGAGTCGTTATTCATTTGACTGTGCCAATCAGTACACGGATAACTGCGTCACATCACGTCTGTGATTTGCGGGTTTAACCTCCACACGCTGGGTGTTACGGCATCCAATCACTGACCACGTAGCAAAGATGCAGGTGCGCACGTAAGGCACTGAAACAAAGTGCTGCAAAATTCTTTTCACGAAAATTACCGGACTCTAAATATAACAGTAGCTGGATTCTTATTGACTCAGTCAAATAGGATAACAGCTCCAAGTATAACGAAAGCCAGTAATGTCTTAGTAAGCAGAACGTACGTTGAAACCCAGCGAACAGTTTTCCCGCGATCAACCAGTATCTCTAGTAATAGACCATTTTGCCAGTAACGTTTTCGTCTCCAACTAAGCCTAGGAATCGCATGGTGTGCTTTGTATGCGACCGTTTCTGGACATGCTGTATAGTGAACATATGAACCAATCTGCGGCGAGTTGTTTCGGCGTTACACACGTCTTACAAGTACGCTTGCAGATTTAAGTACGCCGTCTACCACGCCCTTAAAACGCGTTGCAGTTTGTTCTTAAACAGGTTTTTTTTCAATGAAGCTATTCCACGGGTGCCCATTGTGCTAACGTACGGAAAGAAAACACACTTCAGACAAGGTCGAAATCTAATTGTTTATACACAATGCTCATTAAAAACACTGTTTCTATCTCCAACAGAGCTAAAAACGGTCTTACTGCCTTACTTCAAAATGTACTTACCGGATGTATGTGAAACTAAGTATAGACGTGCACTGAACTGTATTACAGACTTTCCACCAATACAATTATATGGTCACCGCTTAGTGTCCCATAGTTAGAGATGATAATTTATCGCGGGAAAACTTGACTATTTACTGGGTTGCAACGCACGTTCAGCTTATGAAAAGATTACTGGCTTTCGCTTGTACGCAGAGCCGTTGCCCTATTTGACTAAGCCAATTAGAATACCGCTACTGTAATATTTGATGCCTGTTATTGGTCTGCAGACAGTTACGTTGTGTCAGTGTTTTCAAGGCTATGTTGGAACAGAAAATTTTCGCGATATACCATCATTAGAGACACTGGAAAATCGCGAAAATATTTAACGTAGTCTCCAATAAACTGTAGTATCTCAATCGTGACACGTGTGAACAGTTTTCTGGCAAATCACATGTTCTGTGTTAAAACTGTACAGTTCTAATTATGTCTGTTGAAGAGGGACACAGTGCTTCATATAAACTGTAGCCAATATAGGTGAAACGCCTTCATTGTTATACATAGTATGTTGGAGCCTAACAAATAATCAACTTTTCCCGCGATTTACCAGTGTCTCTAACCATCATATCTACCCATAGTAAAAACGGTTCGGCGGGAACCTTGCACGCTAGTTCAGTGTTTGGCTTGTTGAGGCGACGCGGCATTTGGTGCGCGCTTATAGGTCCAGGTTGACTTTGACGCACCGTTATGAGAAAACTACGTCAGCTAAGATAGTTTCGTAAGAGGAAACTACTCTCACAAGTATCGTCTACAAAACTAACACTATTTCATATAAATGTAAAGTAATGAATTTATCGCACTTGAACACTTTATAGGCTCAGTAGTGAGCATATGGGACATTCCGTTAACTCCACTCACAACATTTGACCTCCAGTGAAATGATATGAGAAAACTATTATTGAAAGGATTTCATTTTAGTGCCACTTGAAAAGTAAACAGTTTAGTATCACGCATCATACACTTATGTCTGAATATGCAAGTGTGACAACAACATATAATTAGCATATATGTAGAAACGTGACTGACACTGTTTATTCATTTGGTTGCTAAAAATTCTCAAGTACGGGAAATATGGCGTCCCGTCTATTGACCGTACGGTTAATTAACATCATTTAACATTACTTTCCCCGCTACAAGCATTCCTGAAGGCGTATCAACAATGTTGATTATGCATGATCTAAATGTTATTCTACTACACCTTCTAACATTGTCAGTTAGTAGATCACTCCCATATTACCGGACATTTGTTATTTCTGAACGATTCTTGCAATGGGGGCAAGTTACAAACTTGGGCGCTCGTTTGTGTTATTTTATTGTAAATCGCTGACTGAATTTCTTGTCGACTAGTATAATGTTTACCTTTATTTGCCAGTTGCAAATAGTCCTTTTGTTTGTTTGTATTCTCTGGTTTTCTGTGACACACCATTTGCTGCAGTTGAATGTCCATAAATCCTTCTTTAGTTTGTATTGTTTGATGATTATTTTCTTAATTTGTTGTTGGCTAATTTCTTATGAAATCTTTCATGTTCTGTTGTTTTGGTTTGTGGGTGTGTTGACTACAGCCAACTAGGCTTGTTTTCTCTTTTTTTCGTTTTTCGTTGTTTGTTTTTCTTTCTCATTCTCATTCTAAGATTCCTGGGACGACATATATCGCAATGGCGTATGTCCACAATAGTACAGTTTGTCATTCTGTCCCATTGCAAGGAACATTCAAAGACAGTATAGTAGACTAACAGATCATAACTATCAAAGTTGTTGATACACCGTCAGAAATGTTTATGGCGGGGAAAACAATGTTAATCAAAGATAACAGTGCACCATTGCACTTAATTTAGCACCAAGATATGGGAAAGCTCTTATTGAACGTGACAAATGCAACCTAACGCTTAATGACGTCACGCTCACTTAGCTTCCACTCGCGACCGGAGGCCTCGGGCAGGCGATGTAGTAACGATGAGCTCTGCTGTTATTTAAATGCGTAATCGTACGTTCCTTCGCGGTTGGTTTCCGTTACAAGCGTTGCTGTGGCACGCGTAACAGCGCGTATGCGTCAAGGTCCGAAGATTGCAGAGTTGGACACAGCCGAACGAGATGTTGTTGTGGTTGGCCGGAAGCAATCGGCATTTTCGACGTCACATTGGAAAAGTTCCAGAGACAGCGCCTAACAAGTAGGCCGCCGCATGGCCACTGGGTTGAACGGGCGGTGGTCAGCCGGGCGCAGAATTTTTTTCGGCCTGTTGTGGTTTAAAAAAAAAAACCCGCGTAGCGGGTTTCTAGTTTTTACCACTTTTAGATATCGTAGATGAGTTCGCGTTTACAATGGCCGTTCTCTGAATGGTGTTTAACACTACTTAATTGCTGGGTAAAATATTTTAAACATCTTTCAGTTGTTGTGCCACTGTCTTGTGGAATGGTTTGAAGAGCACCGACTGTGTTATGTTCAGGAAGATGTACAAGTCCACGTTATCAGAACAACATGCTGATCTGTTGTGTTAAGGTGTTTTTTTTTTATATTTTAGTTAAATAATATCTATTTTTTAATCCGTTACTGTATTTTGTATTTCAGTATTTTTGTATACTTGTAATTTAATTTGCAAACTTCTCATTACATTTAATAGTGTTGGCCGCAATGTGACGTCAGTCTTAATTTATATTTTATATTAAGATCTCAATTAATTAATTTTCGTAATATACGCACATTTAAATGTAGGCCTAGTCATAATGTTTAGTTTGTAAAACACGTACATTTGTAAAACGGTCTTGGCTGAATATGTCGTGTATAAAATAAAATTAAATAAACACAATTTTCTTTGAAAAAATGAAGGGGGATTGTCTTCAGTGAAGTAGTTTATTGGCTCATATATGTATCTGTTAAACTGAGGAATCCACGATTCTTTATTATTATTAGATCTATTATTATTATTATTATTATAAGAGTTGACAATGTACACAACTACAAAAGAAAACATACCGTAAGCAGGGGTGACTTTGGGACACTTTTACACAGTTTTTATTTTCTGTGTCGACTTGAGTAAATATTAATTAAATTTCACGTAGACATTTACTACTTTAAATTTATCGCAAGTACATTTTTTTACTCGAAACTATCATATACATGAAAAATATTTTTTTTTTAAATGTCCTAAAACGACTCCACGTTCTACAGTCACTCCCGCTTACGATATTCTAGAAAAATCTTTCATGTAATGTCAAAATATCACGAGCATTGGAAATATAATTTCCGTTTCCTCCAAACATGGCGAAAAAGACTTTTTCGTACAGTTATACAATAAAATCTACTGATAAAATAATTAGAAGCTTTTTGAGGGAGAACCACACTTTCCAAAGGAAATAAAATAAACTGGGTTTGTCGGGTCACAGCGGTGTGAAGGAAAACGTTCCTATTTTATTATATAAAAAGAAAGTTTTCAGCTCATCAAGAAGAAGTAAAGTAAAGAGATTTTGGTCAAGACTTAACGTAGAGGTCTTCAGCAGAGGGGTGGCGTAATGTGAGTATGGAGCAGTGCAGGAGTGAAGGAAGGGGGAAACAGGAGGAAATACCCGAGAAAACCCGCCGACCAGCGGCATCGTCGGTATGATTCCCATATGCGAAAATCTGGGGACTGGCCCGGCCCCGCCGGGGATCAAACCAGGATCGCCTTGGTGGGAGGCGAGAGCTCTAGCCGCTGCGCCAACCGTGGCCAGCTATTCGAGAAGCTCCAATCACTGATCATGAAACAGAGTTGCAGATGTGGACGTAAGACATTGAAACCAAATGGTGCAAAAATTTTTTCATAATAAAATTGGAGTCTACCTATAGGCCATTCACGATAAAGTGAGCAATGAAGTAAGTTTTCTTCCAGCCGTTTTGCAGCCGTCTTTACTATTTTTAATATTAAAACTTCGTGTAAGTAAAAACCAGTGTAAACGTTTCAACACTCTCAAAGTTAACATCTATTTGCCAATAAAATGTTTAGTTGATTACAAGTTCTGCTGAGTGTTCAGTTTATAGTGAACAACCTATAGTGTCGTATCGCACAGCCCGAGTCTTCTTCCCAGCCGACGGGCAGACCTGCTCGCAGCACATCCGCGGGTAGCAATTAGCGCGGCTCTCGGAACGCCCTTGTGTTAAACACGTCTTCGGGAAAGAAATCTCGAAGTGAAAATGCCCGTCCTTCGCCCCGCGAACTTCCTAATAGAGCGAGCCGGCCGTGGCAACTCAGTTAGTAGTTCCCAGAAAATTGCAAGAGTCGTGCACAGTTCCATTGTCTGCTGGTCACGTCCACGTGCTCACGTGAGAATACAACACGTTTCGTTATTACACGATAATTCTAGGTTCTTGATGAACGTCGTAGTTTATGTCAGCGAAGTGTAGTTCACAAGCCTGTGAGTTGGTAATAGCAAAGAAGAGGAGAGGCCGGACTGGTAACAGTTGGAAGTTGCAGTAAAAGGTGGTGTGACTTGGGACATTTCAAAACTTTTCCATATTATGACCACCCTCCAGTAAATAAATTCCAAATTATGAATGTCTGCATAAAATTACATTAATATTTATTTACAATTGAAACACACAGAGAAAACAAGTGTCTCAAGTCACCTCGTGTGTACCAATTCACCCTATTTAACGATATTGTGTTAAACGTTTGCACTGTGTTACACATAGCGGACGTTGCCATTGGCCGTCGAGTAATGTAAGGTACTCCAGTTTCCCCCTCACCTGTATGCCCTCACCACGCCCTATCACCACACACCTTCACAAAGACCAAGTCCCTCCACTCCACGTTAACCCATAGTTAGAGATGATGGTACATCGCGAAAATGGTTTGTGCCAACATACCCTTGAAAATACTGTAGTATGATTGGGTGATATACGTCTGAAACAACGTATTTATCTGCGGACCGATAACAGCCATGTAATATTAAAATAGCGGGATTCTTATTGGTTCAGTCAAATAGGGCAACAGCTCCATGTGCAAGCGAAAGCCAGTAATCTTCTGGTAAGCTGAACGTACGTTGGAACCCTGCAAACAATCACACTTTCCCGCCATAAACCATCATCTTCACTCAGAGTATGACTTAGATATTCGTGTGTCTAATCGCGTAAAGTAAAACTCGCTTCAGTAACGAAGTGTTTTTTTGCCGCTTGGTATCACTGATTACTAGGGACCCCTGTTTTTCGCGAAAAGAAATTTGCCCCATTTTGTTTCAGTGCCTTACGAGCACATCTGCAAGTTTGCTTCGTGGTCAGTGATTGGATATTTAAACTCTCACGAGATTTGGGATCCTACCACCGGCAAATCACAGATGTGTGGTGTTGCGGGAACGTTATTGTAATTGGCTCAGACAAAAGAGAGACGTGTCTGAATAAAGACACGCTGCCAATAACAATGAGGAAGAATTGCAGATGTGCACGTAAGGCTCTGTAACAAACTGGGGCAAAATTCTTTTCGCGATAAACAGGGTCCCTACTAATGACTGGAGCCACGATTTTATGGCGAAAAGTTTTTAGCATCAAATGGTTTCAATGCGTCATGTGCACACGTGCAGTTCTGCTTCACGGTCAGTGATTGGACGGTTTAACTGTGGCTTGTCTTGGGGTTATACCGAGACAAATAACATACGTGTGGTGTCACATTCGCCTTATTCTGATTGGTTCAGTCAAATGAGAGACGTGCCAATAACCACGAAGTAAAGCTGCTGACGTGCGCGTAAGACATTGAAACAAAATGTTGCAAAAATTCTTTTCGCGACAAAATCGTAGCTCTACTGATTACCCACTCAAACTTCCGTCGTTCAGCGTTCGATGTGCTGATGCATTCCAGCTGTCCAGTGACTTCATGCTATTCTCCGTTCATTCTTATATGAGTTTTAGGATAAACAAAGCAAATTATAAACAAACGTGTTCATTGGCTGCCGACCGCCGTGCACTGTGATCTTACATAAGAAATAGATCCTTGTTATTCTTCGTGTACATATAAATTTACTACTCCATCAGCTAATAAGAAAGTTTTTATTAACAAATATATCATATTTACAGACGCTGCAAACACAATCTACAGCGTTATATGTTTATTACTATAATTACGATTAGAGGACGACACGTCCGTACAGTTGGTTCACGAGTTATTTAACGACTGACGCACTGTTAAACGTACGAGTTTTTTTGGTATGCTTGCCAGTATTTGGATATGTACGATACTTTGAAAATACCGAAAGCTTAGTTCAGTAATAACTACCACTGTAAAAATAAGTCGGAAATATCACAAACAAACCTAATATTTTCTCTTCTCAAAGTATTTTTGGACACTTACACGTTTAATGTTGTGGCTACTGCGAATGGTTTTTCCGTGTATCCATTTCCTGTTCCAGTTCGTCCGAACCAAAATTCCTAGATGTGTTTCGTTCCGTCCTCGCGTTGGTAATGTTCACATGGTCGAACTTGCGGATTAGGTTATGTGACGTTGGACGTGAACAGTGAAAATATCTTGCATGGTTTTCGAAACATGGATATATGTCTTCATTCCTAAACAAACTGCAGTGATGTTTATAAGGCACGAATAAAAATCTTACACAGCGTTCTTTATAACAAAACGAATATGTGATGTGAAATATCAACAGATTGTTTGGTGATTAATCAAATATCATATTTACAAAACGAAGTACAAAAAAAAAATACCAAGAGGACTTTACAGTAAGTTTAATCTCTCATTTTGTTGATTTTTTCTGCATGTAGTACCACATTTTTGTTACGTTACCACCAGAACATTTGAATGCGATCGTTAAACATTGCTTAATTAATTACAATTAAATTTTTTTAATATACGGTAATTGCACATGACGACTATATATGCATAAGTTTTTATGCAATTTTCGTTTCCGTATGTCGATAATATGTACGAAATTTTCACGCAATATTGTTTTAATTTAAAGCATGTTGTTTTCTATGATACCAACTGCGCACAGTTTTGTCGTTTGGAAATAGTACGTGGGCGCGCTGCACAAATGGAGCCAATTAGAAGCTAGCAAAGTGCAATGATATGATGTTATTTGTGTACTTCAAAACTCAGGTTAGAGTGAACGGGGAATAGTGATTTGCCAGGCGTATCAACCGAGACTAGCTTTATCCCACGCTAATGACGCCATGTTCCATTCCACACTCGTAGTCAACTTGTCACGCGAATGATTTTTAGTGCACGTGCAACCTATACGAATTATTTACAGTACTTCATAGCGCTGTTGAACCAAATTGTGAATACCAGGTTACCAATGGAGAACTGCTTTTATTGTGTTTACAATCGTGTGGTGTGATTGTTATAAAAGATTATATATTAAATTGGTTTGCCGTCACACTTTTTCTAATTTGCCTAACATTTTGTCGATTTCTCGTCCATAACACGAAAAAAGCTGCGGCGAGAGCTTTTCCGTTCTTTGTCGATATTCGAGCCATTGAACATTTTTTTTTGTTTGTTGTAATGTAATAGCCCAATTATTTGAAATTGCACATCTACGGATTCGGCGTTCAGTTCTATAGAAAAGGAACATCTTTAGTCCAGTCCTTTGGCTTTCGACACGTACAATAATATCATACTGTTGCAGAACTAATTTGTGTGCTATCGGACTACGATACCGATCAGAACCTGAAAGCACGCATTCTTTAAGGCCGTTCACTTGGCAAAAATTCATATTTCATTTCTCCGTGAAATCTTATCCCTGTGAACTGCTGAATTTTGCAGTGTTTGTTTTTTGCCATTATTAGCGCGGGTGTAGCGAATGTGAATAAGTCAGTTGCTATGTTAATGAAAAGTGTAAGAAAAGATTAGAAAACAAATCAAAATGGCTTCCGGCCAGAAATAAATAATCAGACAACTGAGATTGTACTACACCCATGATAATTGAACATTAACTTATGTTAATGCGTATGTGAATTCTTGTTACAATTTTTTCTGGGTTAGGCTGAAAATAATTCTGAGTTTAATAGAATCATAAAACATGATATGTCATTGGAACGGAGAGCCAAAGTGAGGCATTTAGGTTATCATAAAAGACAAAATGTAGTGATATGAGGAAATTACTAAAATATGGGACCAAACAAAACAAATTAAGAATGATCGATATCCTGAACAATGTCTACATATAGGATCAACACTTGACATAAATAAACAAATAGTCAAGTCGGTAATGTAATCTTGAAATTATTTTATTTATAAAGAAAATAAGTCCCTTAAACTTTATTATTTCCATTGAGAGTTACTTTTCAGTATTTATTTTATGTAGCTGACTACGTCTGTATGACACTTACCGTACTACTCAGTAACATAAATGGAAAACCAAAATGTATTTATTTTTTTAAACACTAGGCGAAAGACTGGCGTGGAGTTAGCAAAAGTAAAGCTGTGGGTTTAGTAAGGTAATCTTAGTCTCACGTGACATATCCCGGCGGTGTACACTAGGGGCGTTGCCCTACTTGTAGACCCACAGGCTACTGAACAATCATCCCAAGTTCTCACAAGACAGGTACAACATTCTTTAGTACTTGAGGGCTTATAAACTGGTCCAGATTTTATTATCCTAGTTATTCTGTTTCTTTATGTAGCTTCGAACAGAAGTTTCTTTTTTTGTAATACTTTTTTTATAGAAAACATAATTTTTTGTGTGAACAGCTGTCTGTATATAATTCGAAAATAAATATTAGTTAATTATAGTTTTTTCTACATGACTTTCTTTGTTCCTTGGTCCACAGATATTTATTTAACGTAAGAGTTCAAACCCTGTAGCGCAGTCTTCACTAAGAGAAAATAAAACATATAATCATAAAAATGGTTCACTGGCCTTCAATAATATTAAAATAACTAAGACATTACAATAAGACTATTCATGACTCGAAATGTACAACAAATATAAATTTCTATGCGTAACGCCAACTGTTACAAGGGTGGTTTTTTACGGCGGCTTTTCAGGACGACAGCTTGGTCTTGAACAAAGCAGATGCTTCCTCGTCGTGTATTTCTTTCACTGTAAACATGTTTGTATATGCCGTCATCTTACTAATTATTGTTCTTTCTGACTTTTTTGTTGCATATGTCAGGTGACTCTCAGAATTAATGACCGGAGGGGATAAATTTTCCCAGTGTGGATAGACATCATTTTTGTTTGCGCCTTAATGACATATGTGCGTTTTATGTAAATTTTATTTTCCGCAGTTATTTTTTTTCTCCTTTGCCTGGCCGCGCATCCGGGTACATTCGAGGTACTGAACCGCCTGGTACCTGATCAACATGAGCGGTGTCTGGAAAATACGCACTCCTGAGGTGCCCGTAGGTTGGTAACTGCTATAATCTTATAAACAATGCTGCCAACAATAATTTATATTATATAACTTTGTTTGTGGAATTGTACCAGCTCTAGCATGAATGAACTTAAGGACGTTGGACCCGTAAAAATTCTAAATTTTATATTTGTGCCAAATACTGGTGAACTTTTACACATCAGATGACATGTCATTTCCCCAAAAAAATTAAAAATAGGTCACATAGTTTTAGCATAGTCACCTATCAATAGAGCCACGATTTTATGGCGAAAAGATTTTTGCAACATTTGGTTTCGATGCGTCATGTGCATATCGCAGCTCTGCCACATCGTCTGTGGTTGGACGATTTTACTCTCACTGGCCTTGGCAAATTATAGACGTACAGACTCACAATAATCTTATTATGGTTGGTGCAGTCAAATGAGAAACGTGTCTGAACATAGACACGCTGCCAATAACCTTGAAACAGAACTGCTGATGTGCACGTGAGTCACTGAAACAAAGTGTGGCAAAAATCTTTTCGCGACAAAATCGTGGCCCTACCTATCAAAGTTGCAAGTCGCAAAATGGCAGTTGCGGTGTTGCCAAAATAATAAAAAATTATTAACTTGCAGAAACAAGATAATTAATATTAATTCTTAATGATGTGAGCTACTTCAAGACACTTTTGTGAACACAAGGCGGTACGTTTCTGTATTTTTACAAAATTGATGAAAATGAGTAAATTTTTGCATAACTTTGACTTTTGGCTACTACTGAAATTTTCAAAACTAACTTTTGTCAATCATGTCATAAAATGCATTGATATACTGACTATCAGTTACTGTAATTTTGAATTTATTAGTTAATTACTTTTTTTCTTACTTTGGCTACACCGCGATGGTCATTTTGTGACTTTGATGAGTGATTATGCAAAAACTATGGGGCCTAATTATTTTTATTTTGGGAAATGACGTTTTATCTTATGTGCAAAAGGTGAACAGTGTTTGCCACAAATATAAAAAAATTAATAAAATAAATTTTACGGGTCTAACGCCCTTAAGGGACCTCCCTAGATAACCTGCGTTTGTGTGTGAGACAGGAGTGGTAATGATGCCTTTGACCAACGTATGTAATACATTCTCGCCTCTCCACCAGCTACCAGATGGCGTGAAGTGCTTTACTAGTATACTTTTTCCTGTGGGACTCTAAGCGGTGACCACATTATTTTATTTGTGTGCAGCAGAGTTTAAAGTCGAACGCTTGTTTCTATAGTTGATGTCGGACACAAACAGAAAAAACAATAAACGACACAAACGATGAGGCGAAACAAAACACAGTAGTTTTCCAAACAGTCAGTATTGACGACGTTTCGGAAACTGGAATCCGTTCCCGTCATCAGGTAGGCACGCAGGGTTCAGGAACACGAGTGCGACTGATCAGTTGTTTCATCTCATCGTTTGTGTCGTTTATTGTTTTTTATGTTTGTGTCCTACATCTTTGTGTATTGTTTCGCCACGTCGTTGTATCGTTTGCTGTATTTCTGTTTGTGTTTTTGTTTTCGTCTAATCATTGTGTCGCATGTCAACTTAGGTTTCTCTTTTTATATTTTGTTATTCTTTTATTTTCTGTTTTGTTTCCTTGTTTTATCTGACCAGATTCCAGTTTTGGAATTTCATGTTGTGTATGTATCCTGATGACTAAATCATACTCTGCTTATTTATGTTTTCTTGTCTTATTTTTAGTTTTCTTTTGACAGTCATTTATTTCGCAATGGCGTATGTCCGAACAAATAAATCCAGTTAAGGGATTCCTGTGTTACGCTGTGTACGACATAAAAAAAATATGACATTGTGTAGACTGGAGAATGGGGAAAACATAATCACGTCAGCCTACAGTAAAAAAAAAAAAAAAAAAAACTACGATGCAAATTTTTTGCGAGCTCGCCTGATTCAAGGTTGTAAACAAACACCAAGGACACAAGCACGCAATTGACAAACAATGCGTACTGTAAACGTTTAGAATTCGAGAACCAAAGTGTACATTAGTCGCTTCACGGACTGACATGTTACCTCTTTAGATAACAATACTATCATTCCGGATTGTGTTTCACGCAACAGAACGCTGTGACATACGACTATAAAACGAACAGCGTTACATTTCCAACTCGACAATCACCAATTTGAAGACAAACCCAACACCAGAGCAACGATAACTTGGGCAGAAGAACGTAGGAAGTAGCTATGCGAGAGGATTAAGATATTTTGGGAGGAAAAGAAGGCCAACACATCAGCTAAACATATTCATGAGAGGGTATAACGATTAAAACAAAAAAGAATAAAGAAACACGAACAGAATTTATATTAGTGGCTAAAATAAGTCATTGGAGTATTGGTAAAATATTTGTTTAGACGAGGCCAAGGTGGAAGTGACAGATTTCAGCATGTGTGGTGAAAGACGAACTAAGCCGCGAATCTCGAGACTAGTGGTAAAACACTTGATTAGATTCGTGTCTCTGGCCAATTATGTCGGTTTTCCAGGGTTTTCCGAAATCACTCCATGCGAATGTTGCGTTGGTTCCGATATTTCTCGATTCCTGAATCATTTTGACCGGCTTTTTAATCTTAAAGGAAGGAAAGGAACACGAATCATAGGTAGAGATGATGGTTTATCGCGGGAAAACTTGACTGTTTGCTGGGTTTCAACGCACGTTCGGATTATCAAAGACTTTCCGTTGTACGTGAATCTGTTGTCCTATTTGACTGAGCCAATAAGAATCCCGCTAATGATAATATTTAATGTCTGCTACTAGTCTGCAGACTGTTATGAAGTGTCAGACGTGTATCACACAATCATGCATGCTGCGGGAAACTAGTGTTTTCAAGGGTATGTTAGCACAAAAAATTTCTCGATGTACCATCATCTCTAATCACAGGTTTTACGGTTGTTATCGCCTTTTTTCCCCCTCCGGTTCTGCTTGCCGATGGAAAATTGGAGTCTTTCTCAGCGTTGTCACGCCGATGTGAAGATGAAATTGGCTCGATACACAGTGGTTAGTTTCTGTACCCACGCATTTAGACTCTAATGAAATGTTTAGGGCGAGGTCGCGATTACGTCTTCTTTGCGCGTAAAACCCCAGAAACAATGGGATCGGATCGGCGCAGTATTGGCAGTGAAGTGCTTTGAACCAACGATCATTATACCCTTCGGGAAAGATCGGAAACTCAACGATTAACTTCGTGTACAAAGTTTCGTCAGCCGATCGCAGCGCGCCCATGTAGTCCCAACGGCCAAGTATGAAACTAACACCGGTGCGCGCGAAATTTGAATTATCTGAAACTCGTTTTTCACCAATCCGAAATATAAATACGATTTTAAAAGGTTTG
>PNEQ01078669.1:0-26961 GCA_003012365.1 Medauroidea extradentata
GATGAGAACATATGTAACATGTAAATATTTTATATTGTTTTAACTACATACAGTACTGTGCCTATAGGTGGTGAAACGTGTTAATATTAAAGTGCTAAAATATGACGTATCATGTCTTTACTCTAAACTTTTTAACTACTGTAGTGCACACGTAAAAAAGACGCGTCGAAAGATAGCTGTAAATACTTCAGAGGTAAGATAATGTCAATAGAGTTGCGAGAGAGAGTGTGAGTAAATGTCATGTAGTCGGGGAGGGGAAACTGGAGGAGGCCAGCCCGCATTGTCTGGTTGGCTGGCGGGCTGACGCAAGGGAGGGTAAGCCACGCCTCCGCCACTCTCTCCCTCCTTTCACCTCTTCCCCTTACTCTCGTCCACACGTTAGCTAGCTACCGCTTTACTTGTGTCCGCCCTCGCCTGCAGCGTCGTTCATTATCACAGCTTCTACTCACATTGTACTAGCGCGCGCCGGTTTTGGGCAAACGCGCGACTGGCATCATCTATTGAATTTCAATGGAATAGTGGCGTTTAAATAAGTCCTGGCGGTAGTTCACTGTGCATTACTAAATCTTAGTTTTCCACACCTTAAAAAAACCTATATTAAAAAAATCACAAAAAATTCACGTATAGGCCCCCCCCTTTTTTTTGGGTCCAAAATTTTGGAAAAATGGGGGGGCCTATACGCTAGTTAATACGGTAGCCTATTTGCCAAGGTATGCAATGTTCAGAAACAAATGCATAATACACATAATATGCACACCAAGCAAATCCGGAGCCAAATATAACATTAGAATTCAAGTGGAAAAATGTTGTACGACGACATTTTATGTGCGCAATGTGGCAACATTGCACGGAGATTGTTTCATCTTGTGTTCCACGTCCAGGTATTATTTTATGAATGTTGAGTCAAGTAAACGTAAAATAATGTTTGGACTGCTCATCGTACATTTTGCCACTAACATTTTAGTCTCCATTTTAGCCCAGGATTCGCGTAGTGTGCTATTATATATTTGTTTATAATGCACTAACACCATAACGATGTACAGTTTCCACTACAAATACAGTATTTACTAATCAATACTGCACCCTTGTTCCCCATAATAAATAAAAATATGTTGGATGCAACATAAATACAAGAAACACAAATGTTGAAATATCGTTAATCCATTCTTGTGTGCAACAGTTAACAATTGTGTGTCCCAAAAAGGTTATTATGTATATGCATATGGTTTTTTTTTTACCAGTGTCAAAAAACACTGAATGCATCAAGGAAAATTTTGAAACTGGCTGATCGATGCACAGATAATTGGGCGTTTACTGTATGCTATAGTTGCTCCAGGGGTGAAACTAAATGGTGGTTTTGTTGGGGACTACAAACTCTTCCCACTTTTAGCCCTGAGAAAACATTTAAAACTCAACACAAATTTTACAAATTTTTTTCCATAAAATGTTAACATTCTTACCAGTAATATGTTCAAAGTTTAGATAATAAAATTGCTTTCTTCCCTTAGAGCTCAATAGAAATAGTATATAATAAATTTTTTTAATAGGTCAGTCTAGTAAACTAAATTTATATTAAATGCACCACAGACAAGTTGAGATCATGAGAAATACAGAGGCCTAGAGGTCGGGGTGGGTCAAAATTAGTTCAAAATTAGAAACTACATATTATGAAATGTAGTCTGTTCTCTGATTTTGCAACACTTTCTGTAGAAACTATCAGCAGTAGTTACACCTAATTAAATTTTTAACCATGTAAACCATTAACAGGTGTTACATTTACTTAATGAAATTAATGTATGACAGCAAGACAATAAGTCTGGTTTGTCCTCTGCACCATGCTGCACTTTGCTAAAAAAAAATTGAAGACATGATCCAAAACAAATCCTTCCTCCTTCATACCTCGTGAAACATTCCACCAAATGGAGTTATGAGGTTTAACAACTAGCGTAATGATAAAGATGCCTTACATGCTCTCAATACACCTATTTTCAAGAACAGCATTTGTCTAGTTTTGCACTTTGCATCTTAACGTATTAGGCGAAAAAAAGGAGAAAAAAAGGGGGGGAGGATAAAGAGAGAGAGAAACTAATTAACAACAAACTTCTAAGTTTTACTTACTCCTTAAAATAAAAGTGATGAAAAAAATGTTAACGTCATAAGATTCTAAAATTTTCATTAGTCCAATATGTCAGGTTTACTGATAAAAATAAATAAATCATATTGTGGTGATAATATTCGTACATATTAAAAAAAGTCTTAAACATTTGAAAGACATCATACAGTTTTTGCAAAGCTGTTAATACAAACGAAAAAATTTAAGTTCTTTGAGGTTTGTATAATTAAATAGTAGGACTCGCTACATTAATTAAGGTCACTGACATAGTTAGAAACTGTGATTTATCGCAGGAATAACTGACTATTTCCTAGTCTTCAATGTACTCTATTTCCGACGTGTTTCCGTCGCTACTGGTGTGTGTCTATTGACTGGGCGAATGCTTATTCTGGTGCGCTACGACTGAATGTCTGTGATTAGCCTGTAAACAGCTAAACCATGCCACATAACTATTATCCAACCATGCAAGGTGTAGGACGCTTTACTGATTTGGAGGATACGCTGACAGGAAAGTTTATCGCAATTTTCCACTATCTTAAATTACAGTATTTAAATTAAATTTTGGGACTACTGTCTGCCTCAATAGTAAATTGACAAACTGACGTACCTTGGCTGTCAACTAGGTGCGTTGCACTTGCTCCCAATGCTGTCAGTATCTTGTTCCAGAACTTGAAGAAAATGCCGGCTTCATTTACAATATACACATTGAGGCCATGCAAAGGTTTTCTTGACATCCGTGGGAAACTCTTCCATTCCTTATACATTTCATCTTCAAGAGACCATCCAGCATGTAAATAGTATCGAGTACGCTCAACTATCTCGGATCCCTGTAATGCAGACATTCATGATAGGAATTGACAACATTGAATATGAAAACTTGAGGCTCAATATTGTTGGTTACATAAATACTAAATTACGCATGGTACACGTACAGTATTTCAAAAATCAACAAAGAAAATTTAAAAAATTAACTGGCTTGCAAACTGAAGACAATACAAGTAAACTGTAAGGGCTTGCAGCCACGTACAAAAACATTTAAGAATGATCAGTACCCGCAATTTTGGAATACAGAAGAACCCTGTTATAACATTCCCGGATACATTTTCTTGCACATAACATTACTTTTCTTTGGTCCCACCATTTTTCCGTAAAGCATAATGCTTTCATTTCCTGCTTATAACAACACTGGTATTTTCATTTCCTGCACACAATATTGCTTTTTCTCAGGTAAAATATTTCTTAACTGTAATATTTTAGATACCCTAACTAAGCTAGAGACTAAAAACAGCTGTAAAAAACAAATTTATGTATGGTAAAGTGCCATAAGTGTACATTACATTGATATTATAGACTGTAATCCTGAAGATGACAATTATGAACCCACAAAAGACAAGTGGGAGAGCCTCTATTATACACACAATACATATATTATGTATTCATTATGTTTCTGATTTACTGTACATAAATTATGAAGGTAGACGTTACTTTAGTGTAGTATCCATTTATTGGTGTAAAAATATTGATTCCTGCTTAAAACATTTTCCTGCATGTAACACTTTTTTTCACAGGTCCCTTGAAAAACATTATAACATGATTCTACTTTAATAGATTATCTGCATTTAAACTGGTCTACAATTTTTCTGTAATGTTTTATGATTCAATAAGGCAGAGGAAATCATTATATACAGTTGCTATTGCTAGACTACTATTGCTTATACTATATGTATAACCATCCGTAGAAAAAAGAAAATAAAGAAAAGTTTTTTTTTTGGAAGCTTGCTAGTAAAAAAAAAGTAAGGCAGTGAATGTATGACAATTTGGTAATACTTAGGCAGATGTGAAATTTTAATACATCTTATTGTATGAAAGTTTCAGCAAAAATTGAAGAATTTGAAGATAACCATCTGGTTAGGCATATTTTGCGAGTCAAAGATCACGAAGAGCAGAAGCTGTAGGAACGACATAGTAGTGTAGCATGCACATCACACCCCACATGAAACTCTAGGCACAAGTCATAGAACTGACGTGTAGTTATCTTGCAGATAATTCACTGCTATGATACATTCTGTGGTGATCCTATCACCTTATGATGTACTGTATCATTTGAGATGTAGGTGTGTTGTACCTACCTAAATCATCAAAAATTATCTGAACCACAATTATCATGCATAAAAATAACTGCAGAAAAAAATATTCCCGCTATTTTCGGTAGTGAGAAAATAAGTCTCAAAGTTTATACAAGGACCAGAAGAGGGCTGTAATGTGAAGGGATGAAGCCTACATCGTCTTACCAACAATCCTGGCCACGGCACCAGAAATGTAATGCTGTGGCTGAGACTTTACCTCTAATCCTGGTCACTGCACCAAAAATTATATAGCGTGTCAGCTAAAATGCTACACTGTCTTAATGGCCAGTAGTGAACGCACAGTGGTCAGTTGATAATATACTGCAGTAGGCTACTCAATAACTACTCCATGTTGTCGTGACTTGTTTAATTAAACAACTTTAAATTCCGCACCAAACAGTTTGCTACTACATGATATTAATTACTTCTGATTTCAGATAAATGCCAAAAACTTTGAAACTATGCTCCCGGGAGAGAACAGCACTGATACAACTGCCGAAAACTCAAATTAAACCTTACATATTTACGTCACGAGCATCACTCTGATGTGAACAACACCCAAATATCTCTACTGGTTAGATGGATATCATGAGTTGATGGAAAACAATTTTTTTTTTTTTGCTTTATCAAGCTTTTGGGTGTCGAATTTCCAATATTTTAATTTCACATCTTAGACAATTGCATAGGTATCCAACTGAAGTGCAAATCACGATGGTAGTACATTCAGTCGAATCTAAATTGATCATTCATTAAAAACACATATGACCCTTTCACAGTATTGAGAGTTCGAAGTTCCAAAAATCTTGAAACCGTTTAGTGATCATTTCTGTAATCACCATCCTGAAGCAAAAATTAACTGTATATCTCTACGGGTTTGATAGATTTCAAGGATTTATCTGAAACACACTCAAGGTCTTTTCACCTCCTAAAAGAGCCTTAGGAGGCGAATTTCGAAAATTCGTGAAATTACTTTTCAGGTACTTGAGTAAGCATAAATCTTATAAAAAAAATCACATCACTACATAAAAATGAATGGGATCGATATATATTGATTGTGAACCGAAATAACATGTTACCCTTTTTATTACCTCTTTGGGGCCGAATTCGGAAAATAATGGTATTTTAATGGTATTTGGGATATTTACGAAAGCATCATCTAAACCAAAGAGCACTTCAATATCTCAATTGGTTTAGTAGATATGGAGGAATAATAATAAAAAAAAATTTCACGTATTTTCACCCCCTTAATTAAAGAACTTCGAAACGTCTTGGAATCCTATCATAGACATTTGTATACATAACCAATTGAAGCAAAACTCACGAAGATAGTCAATTATGTTTCAGTGATATAGATGATTTATAAAAAACACATTTTTGCCCCTTTTTACAGCTTGGGGGTTGATACAAAAATTTTCAAGATTCTAGGTTCAGCAGTTTGGGCTGCAGGTCAGTCGGTCAGTCAGAGTTCTCTTTTATATACAGAGATGTGCAGTATAAACAAAACACAATTGTCAGTGAGATAGCATGAATGAAATGAGCTGCACCACCAGCAAGGAAAAGTGCGTTAACACAGCAGGGTCTTTGTTAGAGGGAGAACACACATCCACCTTAATAATATTAATGCCTTTTATTTTAAATATAATTTATATTTCTTCTAATGTTCAATTTTAATCACACAAACCAGGCATAGTAAACAAATTTAAAATGTATGAATGGTTTACACAAATATTCAATCTCTTTCACATAACTCTCATTTGTATATCTCCAACTACAACATCTGTAGGTATATTCTCTCGTGTCAATAAAATTTGAAGGAAAAATAAACACATTGGAAATGCACTAAGGACATCTCTAAATGATAAACCAAATAAAAAGGAAATAAATACTTCCAATCTATACTCATAGAGACTGTACAAATATAGCCATCATTAACACAACTGCTTTATTGCATCAGTTGCATAGTTTGTAATACTAACAGTCTGTTACCGCTGCAATGTAATCAACGGGCGTCAAGATCCAGAAAGGAAAGGAGGAGAAGGGGAACCTACCCCAATAATTAAACTGTGTTATCCTAGTCATGTCCCAAGAAATAACCACCAATAATTATTGAACACTGGTTAATGAATTTACTTTTTTAGTTTTTGATTATGAAGGGAAATACTGAAGACGGGACAAAAAATAAATAACAAGCTTCAATACATGCTGGGTATCCAGTGCAGCGTCACACAAAAAATTGGGCGGGGGAGCAACGGGACCAGAATCCGCCTCCCCCCGAAAGAAGACAGGAACTGGATAAAGATTCAGTCCTGATAACAATCGCCTGGTAACTTGCCATTTCTACACAAAATATTTACAAAGTAAAAAGCACAAGCAAGTAATCAACTCTGGAAAAAAAAGTAGCTTAGTATTTATTTTAACAGAATTTGTGGGTTAAAACATATGGTTCTTACAAGAGGCCTACATACTGTATAAATATGTTTGTAGAAGGTGCCGACTCAAATTCTTTTTGTACGAAAAAGTTGACTTTTTTTTTCAAACAAGTAAATGGTACCATTTACTATCAAGTCTACGTGAGATTTTGTGATTGTCGGCTGCAAAAATGTAGGCCTACATATTACCACAAGAAATGGACAGAAGACTTGGACCTATGTATTTCCCGGACATTAAAGTGTACTTTTTTAATCATTATGTATAATCAAATTGATTTTAAGCTGATAAAGGCAGTTAGATATACCCATATTACTTACACTTTATGCTGATACAGTATATTACTGTATTTCCATTTAGGTTGTGAGAATGCAATGTTTTGTCAGCTGGAAAGCATATGGTGGCAAAAGGATGATACTTAATATGTTTGTTTACATAGTCCTACCTTCACATGATCTGTCAATTAATGGAACTGTTATACAGTATGGACTGCAGTCCCCAAACATCTCCAAAAAAAATAAATAAATAAATAAATAAAATTATGAGCTTGCAGCGCCTATTCACACAGCACTTCCGACTGTTTGTAGTTTTCAATCTGCCTTGCCTCAAAGGGATCATCAAGCGTCACAAGCCCAACTAAACCCATACAAATGTACTACGAAATTTCTTAACAAGCTACATGGCTTAAACTTACCTTTTTTACAGAGTCTATGATCCACTTGTGCTGCAAAATTGGAATGTTGTGTGCAAGGCAGAGCAAATACTTGGCAGTCTGTAGAGCTTTATTGGCAATCAGCAAGCAGCTACTATATTTATCTTCTGGAACATCATGGAAATTCTCATAAACTACACCACCACCAGCAGTGAGTTGTCTGGTCAGGCGATTCTTGTCAAATGGTACACTCACAGGGTCATCTGAAATACAGTAAACAATAACACTTCATAGCAGCATCCAATATGCGTTTACTGACATCTACAGAGTTCATAACAAAAGAACACTCATGGTCAAGTGTGCATATGACAACATTGCCAAGAATATGTAATAATTAAACAATTTTATCCTGGCCTAAAAAAAAAAGAAAACTTACACAGAAAATACTATGAGAAATAGTCTAGGGGACAGAGATGCACAATTTTTTATTTTTGGGGGAAAAAAATTCTTGTGAGTTACTGGTCCTCTACGAAAAATAATTACTGTATTGAAGAAATGTGGCTCATGGCAGCCATTTTCCATACACCCCACAAGCAAATTTCACAGATTTCTGAGGTTTATGGAATAAGTCTTAACTTTTTTTAAAACTATCACTTATTGTCCAGTACTTGGTGTCACTGAGAAGCTTAAACAAGACACTTTCAATCTATTTTTGGGGGGAAAATTATAATTTGTTGTTTTCAAAGCCAAAAAACATAATTTAGGATAAAAAAAAATTTAGTTCTTTGGGAAAGATACTCTTGATTACTAGAATTAGAGCACAAATTGTCCGATCTTGTTATTTTTGCCAATGTTGAATACACAGACCTTGGAGAGGAAGAGGAGGAGGAAAAAGATGAAGAAGATGTAGTAGTAGTAGTAGTAGTAGTAGTAGAAGAAGAGGTTCTTTTAATTTAACCTATTATACATTATATTATTTCATTTTATGTGATTAAACTGTATGCATGCACAGTAACGATGATAGTTTTGAGCCAGAATATGTTCTTGTAGAATTGGTTGACCAAGCATGTGTTGTTCTAGATGAAACTCATATTTGTTTACAAAAGTATTATAACTGTAAAAAAAGATTGAGAACAGAGCAAATAATTAATAACATGTATTATTAGAAGAAAATGAAAATAAATATCTCATTTGCAAAATGATGCTACTAACCACAAATAAATAATTCCCAACTACAATTTCGGTTGCCTTAAATAAATAGGAGAGTTAAAGGAAAAATTCATAAATTAAATTACTCATACTATGAAGTAATATTTCTGCAAAAAATAAAGAGTGTAAATATTACTGAAAAGTGTCCCAACCATGACTGTGGATTAGAACGAAAATTAAATAATAACTGTAAAAATTGATGACTAAGGGTGGAATTCATAGTCAAAAGGCTTGTTTGTCAAATAAGTTGAAATTCACAAAGTAATCCTTATTCTTCAAGAATTACTTATTTCAGCAATCTCTATGCATAAAAGAGTTCACTGACTGACTGACAGTCAAACTGCAGCACAAACCGCTGGGCCTAGGCCAATTAGGTCGTAGGCGAGCAATAAGAGATTTTTTTTTAATTTGTCTCCTAATAGCTAAAAAGGAGTGAAATGTTTATTCTAAGATTTGTCTAAATAGCTTGAAACAGACTGTCAATTGTGGAGACTTTTTTTTACGTCAAATTTAAGGATTTTTTGAAATTCAACATTTAATGGGATGAAAAGACTTGAAATGTGTTTTCGATTAATCATCAATATCTATTGAACCCTTCGGGATACAGAGCTACTTTTCACTTCAAAATGATCGTCATGTAAATAACCTAAAAAAATATTATGATATTTCAAAATTTTACTTTCAATGAGTAAAAAGGGGGAAAATGTGTTTTTTTTTATTAATCATCTATACAGCTCGAACCCAATGGGCTGTCATCGCTACTTTAATTCAATTAGATACGTTTACAAATCTCTAAGATAGGACTTGAAGACCCTTTTGAAACTCTTTAATTAAGTGGGTGAAAAGTGAAATGTGTTTTTGGATTATTCTTCCGTAGCTATTGAACCAGTCGAGATATCAAAGTTCTGTTTGCTTCAAAATAATGTTTACGTAAAGGCCCAAACTAATTTCCAAATTTGACTACAAAGATATAAAAAAGGGTAAAATGTGTTATCAATTCATCATCGATATGTATCTATCCCACTGAACTTTCAAACATCCACACAATTTTAGCTTTTAAAAAAAGTTGCTTAAATACCTAAAATATAGTTATGATTTTTTATTTTTATTTTTCGAAATACAATACCTAAGGGGTGAAGGGTGTTTTCAAATAATTGTCTATACATCTCCTTTTTTTTATGATATAAGCTGGAACTGCCCCATTTAACACTCTTCAAAACTTTTTGTATCAGAAATATTATCTCATTAAATTGAAAACCCCCACAAACAAAATTTTGTTAACAGCTGGTGAATTCAAAAATCTCTACTTCACTAAGAAAAACTTAAACACACACTACTTATATAGGCCAAGATGTACTTGATGACGTAAACAAACATGGTGGCTACAAACGGTTGGAAATAAAATTCCATCACTTTTTGCACCCAAATTGAAAATTTTCCCTGTCAAATAACACATTTTTTAACCCAAATTTTTCTTTACTAAATCGTTTCTCCTTCAATGCGGTTCTATACCAGTCATCCATCTGCAAAGAAATTTGGTAGTTTCGCGTGCACATACAAAGACTTCTACAAAAATAATTGACAGGAGAAGGCAAAATGAGGGAGAGGGCCAAAACAGAACAAAAAAAACTGAAAACATACTTTTGTGAGGCGGAACAGTGTACGGTGCCTCGGGTGGGGGAACAAGAGTGCAAATGTTTACGTTGCGGTGCCTCCGGCCATTACTGTGTCGTGTGACCGACGGGAAACGGGAAAGGCCTTCCCGCGTAAGCCTGGCGAAGACAAGAAAGGGCCGGGGACGGGAAGTTGTAAATGAATGTTACGTGAATGTGATTTGGGGAGAAGAGGCTACTGTCGAGATGGTTGATAAAGGATCTTCGCATTCATTTATTAAATTGTCCTTTTTGGAATATTTGAAGGAGACATGGCCAGTCGTAGTTACGGACGATGTTGAAGGGAAACGAGTGACCGCGTCCTTGGCTGATGGTCGTGTAGTGCGCCGCGATAGGAGTGTGTCATTACACTTTAAAACAAGCCAGTTTTCGTGGTCTTGGGAGTTTAGCTGTTTTGAAGATCTTGTTGCAGATGTTGTTTTTGGCCTGGATTTAATGGGCGGTGTTTGAGCTATGGTGGACGTTGGATGCTGGAAGTTATGTTTTGGGTTTGCTCCCGCAGATTGAGCGTAGTGCAGTTGTTAAGTTTGCCCTGAGATTAGGAGTGATGACCCACGAGGAGTCTCGTGGGCAAGTCGAGGCGTTAGCCCTCGAATTCTCTGATGTCATTACTTGTATAAATTGGCCATTGTGATGTGCTTCCCTATCAATTCACATTGACAAGTGATGTTCCTGTACAATTGCGAAATTTTCATTATTCACCGGCGAAGCTGCACATTTTTCGAGGAACAATAGACAAATTGTTGACACAAGGGGTGATCTCTCACTCGAAATCTGATTATGCGTGTCCCCCCTTCTTGGTGAGTAAAGGAAGTGGGTGGGGATACCGACTTGTAACTAATATGACAGCGGTGAACAGTTACGGGCCCAGAACAACGTGCTACAAAACAAGTTATGCTCTCACCAAGATACCAATTTTCAAAAGAGAGGGCTTGCTAGGTAACTTAACAGATCAACTTCAGTAACTCTCTTTATGTACCCTTTCATTTAATCATATCTACGAAAATACTGATAAGTGTACGTGATTATCTCATGAAAATTGTTTGTATTCTCTTGTACTGGGAGTCTGTGACTCCCAAGTCTGAAATCTAAGAAGAAGAACTTCATAGTGCATTATTTACTGATTATGGATTAACTGTCTGATGGCTTGGACGAGAACTTGAGTACCCAGATGCAGTGTTTGTTTAATCGCCCCGCCTGGACGTCTTTGTGTCCGCTCGGCCGATGACAGTCATGCTCGTGTGAGCCCTCCTTCTTCCCCTCTCCTCTTATCATCCGTGCCGGCTGAGATGGCCAGAGTGTGTGTGCCAGCGAGTCAGTCTTCTTTCGGTCCCATTCATGGGCAGATGTGTGGGCTCGCGACCGCGACTGCACTTCCTGGTCTATTTTTGGTAAGTTTATTATTTCGTCCTTTTGTTTCTAAGTTTCAGCTTTTTACATTTGTTTGGTTTGATTCATCCAGTTTCTCTTTTGCGTTGTTGTTAATCAGGGTTGTGTCGTCACGACCGCGAGCTTTGCACAATCGGGATGTTATTGCAGCTCATTTATTCATAATAGAGAGCTTGTATAGTAGCTCCTTCACACTAAAAGTAATTTTGTAACGAATTTAAATGTATTTTCTTTAACAACTTATTGTTTGTGTATTTGGATCGTGCCCATTTTGACTTCACTGCAGTGTCGATTGTATTTGCTCTATCTACCTGAATTGGATTTACAATAAACTTATTTCTGTAAAGAAACTACATTAATATTATTGGTAGCTGTTTAGAATAGCTGTGTTGTTGTGATCTTAATGGTAGTGTTGAGCGTTAACTCATGGGTGGGTGTGTGAAGCGGTAGAGTGCCTAGGTCAGAGGCTTACTCGACTAAGACTGGCAGCCTGTGATTACAGTGTCTGCTTAAGAAGCGGGAACACTCTGGATTTAAAGGGGAACTCGGAATTACTGTCTATACAGTACATATATTATGCTTTTTATTAGTGCTGGGACGAACTCAAATTTCTACAATGAACCGAACTCGAACTTAAAGTAGCAATAGCTCCCTCGAATCCGAACTTGAACCGAACCTTTAACATGGTCCTCGAACTGAACTTGAACCGAACCTTCCTGTTATTCACCAAACTCTAACTGAACTTGAACCGAACTTATATCTATTTCATTAATGCAATAAATAAAAATACTTGACCCTTGACCTTTTTTATAAAGAAATGCAAGACATTCTTTGTTCATCAATATTAAATATACAAATATCAAAACACCAACTTGTTTGGTACACTGTTTATCTATTTCTAAATATTAGAAAATTAACTTACATACAATATACAACTTTATTTCCAGTACCGCACAACATACTAGCAAGAAGCAGAATTTTTCCGGTGAAAGTCAAGATTTAAGTTTGAGAGACGTTGCACTTTAGTACGAAAACTTAATTAGTACATAATCATACAAATAACACGCGGCTCGCTGCTGGTGCCAGGCATGCATCACACAAACAGAACAATAATTGTGCATGTGGGTAGGACGACGCCATCTTGTCTATCGTGTCGCACTATCGATCACCACTCTAATACAGACTTTTCAAATGAAGGCGTTGGCAACAGTTTTCTGTACCGATGAAAACAATACAATCACATACTCTTATGTGTTTGAATGTTATGTGGGATACATTTTTAGTGGGAGTTCATTTAGAAGTTTGTTACTTACTTATAGTTTGCAGATTTTCAAACCAAACTCGAACGTTTTATTTATTCTTCGATCTGAACTCAAACTATTTTTTTTGTAGTATTTTTTCTCTGAACCGAACTTAGCCTACAAGTTCGGGTTCGGTTTGAAATCTGAACGTTTGACCCAGCTCTATTTTTTACGGACATTGTGTGGCATGATAAAATATAGCAGTCCACTGCTTACTGCTGCGAGCATAAACAATTAATGCACATATAGTTCAGTACTATATTGTATTACATCAAATTACCTGAAGAAACCTCAGATGAAGAACATTCCTCGCTGCTCCTTTTTTTGCCTTTCTTTCCAGATGCTGTTTTCCTCTTTGGTATAGCATGGAAATGGTTGTCAATATCTGAGCATGTCAACAAAAAACATCTTCCAGCAAAGATGTTGCTCCCATCAGGAGGAATAGGTCCCAATAATGACAAAATATCAGGATCTGCAAAAGATACATATATAGTCTGTCACAAACATATGACAAAAATACTTGCTACAGTAAGATCTGGCGTAACGACAACCAGAAATATCACAAAACTATAGAGGAAAGTATCATCAGGCCTTGAATTTTTGTGGAAAATTCAACCACAATTCAATCAAAAATTAAAAATTTAGGAACCATTGTATGGCTACTCAGTTAATTTGGAAAGGCAAGTTCTCGACACTAGTGAAGGAAACCCTGACACTAGATACATTAGATCAGAACAGGGACGCCAAGCATGAACAGCTTACAGTGTTTTTCAACTATCTAGTAACTAGTAGGTTCATGGCTGTCCAATAGTCAGCCTACAAACTGCATGTGACCGGTAAGCTGACCAGTAAAGTATTTATGTGGTGAGGATGTCAGAAACAAGATAAGTGAAAGCAACTCTTATGTGCTTCAGAGTACTTAACTATTAAAACTATTACCTTCATCTGGACTGGTATAACCCCCAACTTTGTACTATAGTTAAAGGCTTGCAAAACTAACATGGATTTACCCCTCCAAACCAATAGTATCTAAAATTTAAAAAAAAATTTTGTGCCCTACACATCAAGACTTTACTTCCCGTTATTAAGTAGACGATATCTGTTTATTTTCAACCATCTAAAGCATTCCAGTAATTCAAAATATAATCAAAAACCTTGAAGCTAATGGAACTCAGTCTAACTATATGAAAGTATTTTTCAGTTTGTACTTATTTAATAGATGTTTATGAGTAAAAATAAAATACAGAATTTAGCAGAATAGAAGATGATCCTGAACCAACAATTACTTGAGGAAAATTTGTTTACACTGAATTTTAAACAACTCCTGACAAAACTAAATGTCACTGGTGTATGAAATTTTTGGCTTGGGAGAAACATTTTTTCTATTCATGAAGATACTTTCAATCATTGAGCAATCAAAAACGTGTCTGGTAAAACCAAGGAGGATGTATGTAGTTATCTGGAGAAGACACGGTATAGGGAAAGCTACAGTACGGGGTGAAGCCGGGTATCGGCGTTTATTCCCTGCTTCTTACACTGGAAGAAAACGAAAGCGGCCACATCTTGCCATGCGCGGCCGAAAAAATTTTCAAACTAAACTCGCCATCGCTGCAAAACCACTCAACCAAATGGTTTCAAAATTTTACTGACGAACCTTCAAACATTTCTGCCGCTGATGCAGGTGTTATTTTTCGATATTTGTTAAAAGTTAATTTTTAAAAAATTACCAAGTAAACTGTTGCTAATAATTTTTGCGAATGCGCAGTGCCAAAAGTATCATCGTGGAAACTTTTTCGTTTGTAAAGTTAGATGGGGGGTTGCTGCGTATGAAATGAAGAATAAGAGTCAAATTTCATTTATATGGCCCCTATGAACGATTTCTCCAAGTCGTTTACTTTTTACGGCGAGTTGAAGTTGAGGAACTTTTTCAGTCGTTACGGAGAGCAGAAGCTTTAGCGTTCCTAGTTACATGTCATCAGTTTTATGTAACATACACATTACATTTTATGTTTTATTGTATACTTATGTGATTATTGATGTTCATAATTACTATTTCTAATCAAACAATAATCTGTCGTTTTTAAATGTTGTATAATCGATTAAGATATACGGAAAAAAAAATATTTATAAACTGCGCGGCTGTTTTGAACTGTCTAAAATATCATGCTGTAAGTTGGTTCCTTAATTTGTTACATATGTCCAAAATTTTACATATAAGGATGTTTCTAAAACATAGGGCAAACTTCTGGAGGTGAAGGCTAATGAAAATTGATTTAGATTTCATGAGACTAATAGTCACATGCAATTATTAAGGTAGATAACTATGCACCCTTGGAAATGAAATTATCTTCGTTTTACTATTGTAAAATATCGGCAACCTCTTAAAAATAAACTATATTATCTAGTATTTTCTAATGAAGGGTAGCCATTTTCGGAATAGTTGCTTCAAAAGTTGAATATATTGTTAGAATAAGGCAGTATGCAAAACGACATTGTCAATTAATTTTTTCACGATATTTTACACCATTAAAATTTAAACAATTCAATTTCAAGGGTGAACATTTCCCTTAACATTTTCATAAAGTATAAGTATCATTAAACAATAAGCCTTTATTTTTTGTCCGGGATCACGCCCTGAAGTTTGTCCCGAAGTTTGATAAACATCCTGTACGTGTCTCAATTTAGCCTATTGCATTATTGTAGTTTGGGTATAAGCAGCTTTGTTTAAATTTATCTTACGACGGTTATTTCAAGTCATGGTTTAAACATAGTTTCTCTCGTGTTAAAATTTTTTTAATGTGTAATCTTGCACTAATAATATGATATTAATTTTAAACATTTACAGCTATTTTTATTTAAACAACTTTTTTTCTGCAGACATAGCTTTTGGTGCACAAGGCGAGTTTGTGGTCGTTTTGTCCATAACTGATCAATATGAAGCAGCGCAACATAAGGAATATCTTATCAGCTATCCTCCAAAGATTGATGCTTCATTTATATGGCAAGCGAGACCACCGTATTAAATTATTCTTTATACAGTTGTCATTTTAATATTTAACGTTGTAGCATGATGAAATTTTATTTTCTAACTGCATAACGGTACACTACTGATAACTCAAAATGTGAGAACTAAACAATACATGCTGATCAGTACCTTTGTTTTAAAGAGTAGGTTGTAAAATGGGTCAACATTTGCGATACAGTAAACAAAGTGGATTGCGCCCGTCTAACTGCAACTATTTAAATTTTTTCAGCCGGCTAGTGCGACGGTATATGCGATCTTTGACTTAATAGCACAGCATTCGTGATTATTAAGTACACTTTTACATGTTATTCATTACAACGGTTTTGTTTTTCCATACCCATTATAACTCGTTATAGATATTAGGTAAGAGGTTCTTGTGACTTCGCATGTCATATTAGAATTTGTCTTTCACAGCAAAATTAATAAATACTTAACACTTAAGAAACTGCAAATACGCAATATTTTGCATTAATTGTATAAAGTTTTAAATTTTTAAACCGTTATTTAATTTACTATATCGGTCTTACATTAAAAGATTCGAAATTATTATGGTTTATACATTTATCCTTGTGGTTATGATAGTAATATTCAAGTTGATCGCAACACTGTTATAAACATAAATATACACTTACACATGTGGCCAATAGGGCATACGTTCAATAGACAAATTAAAATGGAATACGAATTAACATAGTGACTTTTCGCTAAGAATAATTTTTATACTCTTTTACCACAGCCATATATATACATAAATATATATATATATATATCAGGAATTTGTTACGGGCTAAAAACACTGCTACGCATAATTGACTGACATGACTAATTATATCCAAAGTTTGGCTGGAATCATTTTGGTGATGTTGACTTCAAATTAAAAATTTCAGGGACGTTTGACCAAAAATAAAATTAATTTCCCCTGCCCTAACAAAACAACTAAGGAGATGACGAAAAATCAAATTTGTATTCCAAAAATAATCGATTGAAAATTAGTGACTAATTAGCAGGTGAACAAAAAGTGGCGTAAAGACATAAAAATTAATATATGATTTTAACAAATGCAATTTAAAATATATCAAATTATTCTCCTTGCTGAACTAAGAAATTAGTTACTAAAATTCACGTGAAAACAATCAGAGCTCAATAGTGGACAAAACAAAGTTACAAGAATGGAAATAATGAAATAAATAGGGCATGTAAAGAATAACACAATGGCGCGAAAGATACAAAAATGACAACAAAAATTAATGTCCACATGAAGACATGCATTACTTACATAATAATTGTTGTTTCGAAAGTGTTTTAAATATTTTCGTAGCATTATCATAGCGCACATTAGTTACTTGCTTTCTTTGCCGGACTAATAACGTTCTGCAAATGTGGAGTTACATATATCCAGCTATCATTTGACGATATTTTTTTTAATATATGGTAATTTATGTGGTCGTGCTTTAATGCTCCCCCAATCAAAGTTTGTGGTTAAGAGTAATATATTTGTTTGTTTTGCTAACTTGTCAATATTTTTAAGTAATAATGTAATAAAAAAGTGGGAATAATTTTGTCTTCAGACAATATTTTATTTTGACAATCATTCTAATAATGTATGCGAAAAATCACGAGTAATAGTCTTCCTATCGGTTTCAAATTCCAAAGATATTGCTGCTGTAACGACAATTGTAAAGCCAAGAAACTCGCAGGACCCCCTTCCGCGCGGCTCACAGACCACTTCGTTTCAGCAAGAATACGCTCTTGTCCTCTCCGTTTTCGACCCTTCTTCCGCCCCGGCCGGCTTCACCCTGACCGCGCCATGTCCTCTCCAGATGTATCTATACATCCTTCTTGGGTAAAACAGACATATGTCACGGAAGTCAGAATATAACCAAACAAATTGGCCTGGTGAGACGTCCTAAATTAGATATGTACCAATTCATTTTGAAAGCAGAGTTGCTCAGAACTGATAGTAAATAGATGTAACATTGCACAATCTATACTGTGTTTGCAGGTAATATGCCATGACATGTGCATGACGATTCTCTTAAAGTCACTGTTTTAGTACCTTTTCAACATTTTTTCTAAAGTATCTTTAGTAAACAATTAACCCTTTGGCTAGGGAGGTTAAATCTGGGGTTTTCTAGCCCTGTGGAGTGAAGTTTTTTTTAAAATACATTTTAATATTTTATTTGTTTTTTAATTTGTAATATCAATTTTAGCTTGGGAAATTTTATTTTGACATTCTAACAATGAGTTGTTTGGAGAAATACACCATTTTGTGCATTTGTGTGTGTCATTTGCATATTTCATTACTTATATATAATCCAATAACTTTAAAAAATAATTATAAAAAATTAGAAATGTAATAAAGCTATGGAATCACTTATTTGGTGTCCTAGCATTTTTGTTTGTAATGGTACACTGTAAAAAATTGGTAACATTTTTGCAATTTTTTATATATTCTTTTTTTTCTACTATTACTATCAAAATATAATAAACTGAGTTTTTCTTATGTTGAAGAATAATGTGACACAGCACATGGCTTTTCTACACTGCAAAAAGATATCTAGAATGTGAAAAAAAAGTTTCTTGTATCACTTGACAGACTTTCTGGTGCTGTCAAGGAAACTTATTTGCATATCTGCTTTGTCTACTAACCCCATATTTTTGTTGTATTCAACAACAGACAGGGGCTTTTTGATATTTTCGCCCGTTGTTCTATCCTTTTTTTCAGTTTCGACCCATTTATGTTCATGAACTGTGCTTAGCATGCACACATCTCTTTTATCATGCCATTTTGGTGCTAGTATGATGTCGGTGTGGAAAACTGCACATTCACCTTTCTTCAGTTTTTGAGGGAATTTAGGCATGTTTTTTTCTGTTTGCCCGTACTGTCCCACATGCCCCAGTTTGTTTTGCAAGCAGGTATTCAAATAACTTGGGGCTAGAATACCAGTTATCGGTAAACACTACATGCCCTAAGTGGAGATATGGCTCTAACAATGTTGTAACAACAGAACCGGAAATACCAAGCTCATCAATTATTTCGATGTTTGTCTGTGCACCGGTGCAGATGAGGAAATCTAGAACAAACCCTGTCGCACAATCACATAAAACGAACAACTTAACACCAAATCTGTGGCGCTTGGAAGGTATATACTGCTTGAATACCAAGCGACCCTTCCATACCATTATTGATTCGTCAATGCATAAGTTTTGTTTTGGCTGGAACACAGATTTGAATTTCATCCTTATTGTTTCAAGGATTACACTAATTTTGCATAGCCGGTCTCCTGCTAACTGGCTGTAAGGATCACAAAAATGTAGAAGGCGGAGCAAAAGCAAAAATCTATCCTGAGAAAATAATTTGCTAAAAATGGGCGTAGACAAAATAGGATCGGTGGACCAGTAATCTTTTATGTGATTTTTTGCAGTGTGAGGCATCAATAGTATTACAGCTAGGAATGTATACAGCTCAGAAACTGTAGTTTTTATCCATTGCTTTAGTTTGGACTTTTTTTTCACTTCCGATCTGTGTGTTACGTATGTGTGATACTTATCAGATTCTGTCGCTATATGTTCAACAAGGTCACTATCAAACATAAATTTGAACACATCCGATTCACTTGGGTTTTCAGGTAGTTCAAACTCTCCTGTAAGTCCTGAACGTGTGTTGTCAAATGGTAAGTCATGTGGGCTAAAACCGTCATTATTTTCCCACTTAAATGTATCGCGAACACTCTCGGAAACATCTGGGTTTGATTGTGTATTTACTGTTTCGTTATCTGCGAAATAAATATCTACTTCACTATCATTTTCACTTACCGAACTTATATCACTTCCTGACTCCCAGTTTGTGATAATTTCTTGTACTTCCTTTTCCGAAAGAGCTTTACGTTTACGTGATGATGCCATTTCTAAACATTATGACACAAACAACAATAAATAAACCATAAAAAATACTAACGAAATGTATCTTACTTATAAAAGGCGCAAGTCACAGCAACGGAATCTAGCGAGAGGAAAAACAAACTATGATATTCCAGACCAGAACAGATTGTAAACAGAGCTGCTATCTATGCAGCACAAGAATACACTACCTGCTAGTTACTAAAATGCGCACAAGATAGCACAGCATTTTAAAACCCAGCAGCATGCGCATATTCGTACATTTATGAGCATAACAATTTATACCATGCTAGAAACGTCTATTTACGTGAATACTCTGTCGGGCGCAGTAAAAATATGCACGTTTATTGACGTGCATACTAACAAAAAGGTTAACACTGCTACTGCATCCGTAACATATTACAAACAGTGCACGTATATACCCAATGCGTGTGTATAGGCTGTTCACTACAAACTAAGCACTCTGCAAAACTTGCAATTAGTTAAAATATGTTTCACTAGGCCAATAGATCTTAATTTTTGAGAGTGTTGAAATGTTTACTCTGGTTTTTAGTTACATGGAAGTTTTCATATTAAAAATACCGTATTTGCCGGCATATAAGACAACAATTTTTACATATTTTTTGCCCTCAAAAATTGCTACTCGTCTTATATGAGGGTGCAAAAATTTTTGGTAGCCAAATATTGTTTCAAAGCTAAGCTGTAAGCTGTAGAGTTGTATGATGTGTGCTGGGCCCGCACTTCCTTTCATGCAATGTTGTGAAGATTCTACAATTGTACAGTTTACCAGGACTTTGCAGATCGTCAACCATTATATTGTGAATATTGACAGTGCCATTGTACCGACTGCGTCAGTGAACGACGTAATTTGACGACGTTAGAAACAGTTCAGACATTGCAAGTTATCAAGAATTAACATATATAATACTCAGCAGTTATATTTCAAACGTTTCCACGCATCCAGACTTTAATTACATACCTAATATTCCATTTGTTTTGGAATATTTACCGTCGCCGTTTGTAAACATGACATTCTTCGCCATAGATGTGATGCAGACTAAACAGAGACACAGGTACAGGCAGTGCAGCTAGTCTTGTGCTACACTAGCGCTATCGAGCGACAACGGCGGAACCTCAAGAAATATTCCCGAGAGCTGTGTTGATATAATTTTCCCGTGATATTGTGAATTTCTGAAGGGAATTGTTTATATAATTAATATTGTTCTAAGTGAGACTTGTAATGTTTATATTGTGTTTTCGTTAGGTAATTTCAGGTTTAATAGTAATAATTGATATACTGTAATTAACTCGTCATAGTTGCTCCGCCATGATGGGCGGACTATTTCCAGTGATAATATTCATTCTCGCTTCTTGTATTTATATTCGTGTATTTGTAGTATCGGGGTTCAGTCGACTTCCAGTGAAATGTAAGTGTTGCTTTGTTATTCGTTATTGTAAATGTGGAATGGGTTGTTATGCTGCAGGACTTGTAAATGATTAATTTGTGGTGCCTTGTTTAGTTTCGTGTTTATTATTTTCTTGAGTTGAAGTCCTGTAGCATAATGGCCCAAGTCCTAGTGTTTTCGTTCGCGTCTTGTGTTGATTGTTGTTGTTTCACCTTTTTCTGATAAATTTTAAGTAACTGTCGCGTTCGGGATTCCAATAAGTAAATTAAAGTAAATATGTAATAATTATTCAGTGTGAGAGAGACAGGGGCAGACATGTAATTTCAATAAGTTTTATTAATTGGTTAATTAATCTTTAAAGGTGTGCAATTTGATGCTTGGATTTGACAGCGAATGTAAACCATTTCCGATCTTTAAAAGTAAACCAATGAGATGTTTTGCATGCACCTTATGTGCCCGACTATGAGACTTTTGTGTGAGGGTGTAAGCTGTTAATGCATACTACTGAGGTAGGATATGCTTGTGTTTGAGAATGTATGTTGGGGCGTAGTTCCCCAGAGTTTTAATTAGTGTGTTTAGGGGCGTGTGTCCCCTCGATTTATGTTAGGGTTTGCTGCTGAGAGTCAGCACCTGTTGTGTGAGCTAGTTCCCTATGAGGTAGGGCTAGCCTATGTTTAGTGGTTGTCTTTGCTACACCCTCCTCAGTGTTATCGACTAGGGCTTCTTGTTATTTCCTATTTGTTCAACTTTAAATGAGATTCCATTTGCACGCCTGTTATTGTATTTTTGTAAGATTTATGTTTAATGTTATTTGTTGAATGTTTTGAATGTTTAGATCCTTGGTTATTATTTGAGTTTGTATTATTTGCGAGGTTTTGTAACTGATGATTTTGTTTCGATTATTAATAAATCGCTGATGCGATTAAACCGGCTGTTTGGTATTATTCCTTGAAGTTGAAGTTAACTGGTAACTTCCCTTTTACAGTTTGTTAATTAATGGTGATATTACTTACAGATCATGCTGATCACTTGCTAGTTTTGCTAGACTTGAGGTTATGATTATCTAGCTCTGATTGAATTAAATTATACCCTAGCCTAGGCGTAGCTTGCTAATTGTTGGGGATCGCAACCCTCGTTACTGCCTCTGCTGCTGTGATTATTGTTAGGTGCCATCACCAAGTGAAGGTTAGCCCCGATGGAGGGGCAGTGATGGTTCAGATGTTTCAAGGAATTGCGTTTTTTGTCACAAATGAAAACGAGTGCCCCGTTTATTTTAATACAATTTACGGTACGAAATTTTGAAGAGTGTCATTCATAATAGAGGACACTTCCTCGCAGCGATCGATGCGAGCGCGTGCCGAGATACTTTGTCTCGCCAGCTTACAACTCTCGGGCGGAGAAAACGAGGATCTAGGTCCGCATGCTTTCATCCTTTGTCTCGCATGCACAAGACTCTCGGGCGGAAAAAACGAGGATCTAGATACCGTACCACACATTCATGTGTCTGCCGTCTAGTGCTAGGCTGGCGGACAGCAGCGCACAGGAATGCGATGACCTTGCAAGCAGCTGTTGTTGCCCGGAGTTGCCATGTAGTGCGAGGTGTGCCTCTGTCCGGCGTTGCCAAGTCGCGCACACCTGCCGGCAAATGGAGATAATCGCCAGCCGCCGCCGTGCATTTCCTTGGCTCTTGGGCGCACGGAGGGCAGTAGTAGCAAATTTTATTCGCTTAAGTGTCTATTATGATGTTTAAATGCCGGTAATAAATGCATTGAAAATATATAAACTAAGTTTTTAATGTTTCAGGCAAAGAAAAGAAATATTTTTTTTGTCTGGAATTTCAAAATTAGTAATTTAATTTTTTTCAAGATTTTGTACCTTCAAAACCATGACTTGTCTTATATGCGGGGTCGTCCTATATGCCGACAAATACTGTAGTAAAGATAACTGCAGAACGCCTGAAGAAAACTTTATCATGAACAGCCTATAATATTGACGCATCGCCACTGCGTCAAAGATGTTCATGCTAAAGCTCGCCTCCTTTTTAGGTTACCTTGTGTTTGCATTTGTAGGTTAGGCCTAACGTAACCACATGTTGCCGATTTTTGGATTATGTACATAATATTACGCTGTTTGCACGTTACAAATCAAATACAATTTTTACTGTGATAATTTGTGTGTAAAAAGGACTCGCCTGTTGAAATATATCACGTAGTATTTATTTGTTTAGCGTCGCGGTCATGATGCCAAAAGCACATGCACGGACTTTTGTGAAATAAGAGAAATTATGCACGGAGAAGATACTTGATATAAATGTTATTTAAAGTGCCTAAAAATGTATTGTAATTGTTTTGAGTAATTTTAATGGCAACACATAGTAAAAAAAAATAATACTGAGTGTGTTTTGTTTACGAGGCGAGAGAAATATGTTTTCTTGTGTTGGTAATCCTGCAGAGCAGACAGCTCCAGCGGCCACTTTGAAACCACCCGTCTAATGGGACTTCCACCCTCTCGGACGGGTATAAAAGGTGCCTCTCGCCAGCCTTAGATTAGTGTTTCCTCGGGCTTGGCTCCTACCGAGTACTCTAGGCACTCTCCCTTACCTTACGGGTTGTGGCGGTAGCTGCCACTTAAACCCTCCTACCCAAACCTGCTCTACCTCCTGAGTGTCTGGAGACAATGTAGCAAGTCGAACACTCTAGTGCGCATGTAACTTTGGGAACGCACCCACTTGCGCTGTTGCTATCGGTCGCCACGAGGCGCGCACATGGTATCCGCCGGAAAGTAGAAGTTAGTAGTGAGACGCTCCCGTGAATAGTAAAAACCCCGCGGCAGAGTGCCAGTGTGGTGTTAAACAGGAATTTTGTAATTAGGTGGCGCAACTGAATTGTGACCAATGAAGAAAGTATTGTAATTTTGTAAATAAGTGGCATAGTATAAATAATCAGTTGTTCAGAGGAATTTGTGACCAGGAAGAACTTGTACATCAGTGCATTGTGAACTCGTGTAAAAACTGAGCTAATCAATATACCAGTGAAGCTTATACCATTCTTTTCTTTAAAACTTTTAATGTTGGAGTTAGAAATCCACATTCCTCCAGAAGAGATTCTTAGTTTAGAGCACCCCCATCATAGTCCAGTCACTTTACATAAATTTTCGCATTATAGCAGAAAAAATTTATAATAAGCTGAATTTTGGCATACATCACAGTAAGACCATCCTCTTCAACATATTGAAAGTCCTGACGAATCTGACTGGAGCTTAAGCCGCCATATTGAAAAAATGGCGGCAAAAAACTGTTTTTAGCATGTTTTTCAATTTAGGTTCATTTTTTCACAAAATATATTCTGACAAAACGTTATCTACGTTTTATTTCCTACAAAAACTGTCCTTACTATTTCTTCCGTACGACGCATGGTTTTTGAGTTATGGACTCGGAATGGATGGCCACATTTTCCCATCCTCAAAATGAAACACTTTCCTTTGTTAACAAGCATGCTCGTTATGGATTTTAAGGCGAAGGAAACTTAAAATCACATTTCCTTTGCCTATTCCTCCCTTTTCCTCTTTGTATTTTATTCGACTCCTCCACACACACATTGTTATTTACTGCTGAAGTTTTAAAAGCTTTGGTCTTTAAAAAATAATTTCCTTACTCAAGTTACTTGATCGAGTTGCGTATTCTTTTATTTTCTTTTGCAGATCAACACAGTGAGGGTTTTTTCTTTGAAATACTTAGTAGTAGGGTATTTTATTTCAGCATTGGTATCAATGTGTGTGGTATTTAATGTATTGGTATTGCTTTAGTGCGTCTGTGTTTCCTTGACGTTTGTGGTGAAAAGCAAAACTGGTTTTCCTGTTCAACTACTGTACTATGTTTACAGATAACAATAGTCAATATGCGAAAGTACAATGTTACACGTGGACGTCTGTATAATGAGAAAGCTTGCATCATACTTTATCAAACCTTGTGGTAAGTGAATGTTTATTTTGTGGAAAAAAATATCTAAGTTGACGACCATAACAATCCGAGACACTATCATTAAAGCAGCGCAAGAAAGAAACTATGAATGGGGAAATGCAGTTAAGAAACGTGTTGAAAATGTTTTCGATTTAGTTGTAGCTGATGGTGTATATCACCAAAATTGCTTCAGTGCATTCCTTCAAAGAACAAGACAGAGTAAGAAACGACCTGGCCGTCCTCTCAGTGAAAGTATTTCTGAACTGATGAACAGAATTTTTCAAGTAATGGAAGAAAGTGATGAATGCCAGTGGACCATTGAAGAGCTGATAGAATTGGCGGGAGGCTGTGAGTATATTCCCAACAAGAAAAGTGTGAAAGCATGGCTTAAAGAGAGGTATGGAGATGAAGTCACTGTTGGTAACACTCATAAAAGGAATTCGACAGTGTTTTTCAAGCACACTGGATATAAAATTCTTACATGCGCATGGTATGAAGAAAGAAAGAGCAATGAACATGAAGAAAGACTTAGAATTGTCCAAGCAGCAGCTGATATAGTCTGTGAAGATATAAGGTCACAATTTTATGAAACTAGAGTGTACCCACCGACAGATAATTTTTTAGGCGATGTAGAAACTGTAATCCCAAAGACATTGAAAAATAAATACACTTGCTAATCTTGGTATCTGTGCAAGTTACAAGGATGTTCAGTTTTTTTAAGCCACCTCACTTGAGTATGTTCAGGAAAATGTAAAAGAAAAAGCATTTTCCCAGTACATATTCGACAATGCTGATTTTAATGCAAACACCCTTGATGGATTTAATACTATTCATGTAATTGGAGGCATTAAATGTGTAACACCTAAAGACACTGTAATATGTCGGCCACAAATTCCAAAGAAGACAAGATTGCCAACAACTGAACAGGTAGCAGAGTATGGAAAAGTCCATATGAAACCATTTGAAGGTGGTTGTGGGGAGCTAAAAAAGTTTGAATTTGAAAACTTCCACGAAAATGAACAATTGCAGTTTGATCCAAAACGTACACATCAATAGCTGATTGTTTGTGGTTCGTAGGGAAGTATTTAGAAATGCCAAATATAGGTAGTTGGAATGGTTTCATGCAAGAGGTTACAAAAGGAAACATTTCCTAGTACCTTAAGTTGTATATTTGCCATTCATGAACCTACCTAGCCTAGTAGCTATGATGGTCTCCATACCGCTATATGAACTGCAATCGAGAACTGTTCAGCTATGGGTCAGAAAACATATATAATCACATTTGACCAGCCATTGTATATTAAGGCAAAGGAAATTTTAAGTACATTTGAAGAGCAGCTAAGGTCATCAGTTGTCATTCGGCTTGGAGGATTTAATCTTTTAATGTCTTTTCTTTGCTGTGTTGGGTACGTAATGTCGGGCTGTGGCTTGAATGATGTACTGAGTCTTGTATATGCACCAAATACCGTTGATAAAATGCTAGAAGGACGTGCGTATTCAAGAGCTGTCAGAGGGCACAACCTGTTGCATCTGGCTCTTGCTAAACTCATACTTTCGGAAGTGGATGTATCAAAGAATGAAAGTGTGCTGGTACAGGGCCGCATCCGGCCTTGCACGTGATGAGTATGCGGCCTCAATTGTCCCCCAGACTCGTCCATGCACACACCTACTTTTACCACGGCCGAGCCACAGGACGTTAAGTAGATTCTGCTCAGTCGGTAGAGCCGAGTACTCTTATCTCTTTAAATTAGGGTGGGTTCGTGCGGTGAATAAAAGACGAAT
>PNEQ01078670.1:0-26963 GCA_003012365.1 Medauroidea extradentata
CAAATATAAAACCGTTTGAATGAGTGGTTTCAGAGAAATAGTCGCGCATTTGGACTCTGTCGTCTGATGCACTACCGTGTGGCGTGAACTCATGTTCGCCACAGTACATGCCACCTCCCCTCCGGCCAGTCTAGCTACTACTAGCGCCACGCTTCTTCCCCTCACGGGAGGACAAGTTGTCGTGGCCGAGTAGTAGTTATAATTACATGTTTAATGACGACTGTAAAAAAATCATTTCAGTTCATCTCATAGTAGACCGTGTTTACTTTTGGGTGGAAATTTTTTATATATTTGCTATACTGTATCCATTCCAAGGTTGCAGCAGAAATAAACACTGTCACAGTTGAGCTCTCGATCATTGGTTGGCTGGTTAGTTAACAGTGTCGTTGCGACAAGAAATAGGTCCTATGCTAAATTTCTGTGTTTTAGTTCGGGATAGGTAATTTTATCGTTTAGTTGCGTTTTTTAATCCTCTGTAATATAATATCACTCTGCGCGCATGAAATACTATGTGCACGGAATGGATTAACAACGACTTACGCGACGACGCCACGTCCATCGTGATTCCATTTCCTCCACAGCGAGGCGCGATACCGTTTCTCCACTTGTCGCCAGTCGACAGCTTGCGAGACACGCGGAGGTGGTGGGATGGTTTGTTGCACACCCAATGTCGTTCAAGCGCGGGAACAGGCGGAGTGACACAAGCTGTAATCTTGGAATGGATAGAGTATAGCAGTGCGCCCGTGGTTTTGCTCGCGTGTGTTACTCATAGCAGATATTATTTTATTTTATTGAAAAACATCTTTTTATACCAGATATGTACTTAAATCATCAAGTGTTAGAATGACCAAGCTGCTAGTCGAGTTATCTCTGCAGCAGGATAAGTGAAAATAAATCTTATGTTTGTCCCTGTCACTAACAGCGACTTCTAATGGGCCTAATTTATAGTAACATCAATGTTGATGTTGTGAGGTAATTACAGACTCTTTATTGTAAGAGGGTAATCGAATGAAATACGTAATTTACGTGGTATTAAGACTGATTTCTCCCGAGCTACAAACGACTGTGTCACAAAACGTCAAAGTTATTCATGAAAACTAATTAAAAAAATATAATATTAATTTTCTGAGCTCATAGAGGCTGTACTACAACACTCCTCAGTAGAACTGTAAAATGAAACTCCCGTACAGTTTTATTTCTCGCTGGTCGTACTTGCTTTGCCGTCCCGTCTGCCATGGAAGTTTACAAACTAAGTTTTCTTCTCAATAATTAAGTTATCTTATAAAATAAAATACTTGCATTACTTTTTTTAAGTACTTACGTTAGCATCATTCTGACGCGAACAACACCTCAATATCTCTATATCATCAGCTGACAGAAAAAAATTCTATATTTTTCACCCTTTAGGTGTCGAAATTCGAAAAATCTTAATTTCACATCTTAAATATTTGCACAAATATCCAAGTGAAGTGAAAATCACGACGATAGTCCTTTCAGTCGAAGCAAAATCGACCATTCATTAAAAATCACGTATCACTCCAGTACAGTATTGAGAGTTCTAATTTTGACAAATCTAAAAACCTTTTTACGGCCATTTACGTAGGTACTCATTATCCTGAAACAAACATAAACTGAATATCTCAATGTGTTCGATATATGTCGAAGATTTATGTAAAACACATTCCAGGTCTTTTCACCTTCTAAGAGACTGCATTTCGAAATATCCTTGTATCACATTTTAGACTACTTGGATGTCCCTTGGACGTGAAAAATACAATAGGCCGTTGGGTTCAAAATATATCGAAAATTATTTTAAAACACAGTTCATCACTTTTCATTCCTTTTCATCTCCTTAGGTGGGGAATTCCGAAAATTTATGAAATTACTTTTCAGGTATTTCAGTAAGCATCAATCTCAAACAATAATCATGTCGCAACATAAAAATCTATGGGATCGATATGTGTCGATTGTGAATCAAAAACTCATTTTACCCCTTTTCCACCTCTTTGGGGCCAAATTCAGAAAAATTATTTTAATGGTATTCGAGATATTTACAAAAGAATCAATCTAAAACAAAAAGGCCTTCGATGTCTCGATTGGTTCGATAGATATGGAGGAATAATCGAAAACATATTTAATGTTTTTTCACCCCTTTAATTAAATAACTTCGAAACGTCTTTTTGTCCTGTCATAGACATTTGTACATGTAACCAACTGAAGTAAAAATCACGGCGACAGTCAATTGTGTTTCAGTGATACAGACGATTCACAAAAAAAAAAAAAAAAAAAAAAAAACATATTGCCCCTTTTCACTGCTTGGGGGTCGAATTTCAAAATATCATAAAACAGCTTTGTTGGTATTTACGTAAGCAACATTTTGAAGTGCATTTCAACTCTCTATTCCAAAGGATTCGATAGATATCGATAGTTAATCGGAAAAACATTTAAGGTCTTTTCCACCCCTTCAAATGTTGAACTAAAAAAATCGTTAAATTGGTTAATGTGCATTTTATATGTGTCCTATTAAATTAAAATTTACGATGAAAGGCCGTCGGGTTCGAGCTCTATCGACGTTTCTTTGGAAATACATTTCACCCCTTTACACGTCCTTAGAGGTCGAATTTCGAAAAATCCTTGCCTACAACCCAAGAGAAACCCGCACAAAAATTTCACTATTCTATTATATGTTCAGTGGTTTGAACTGCAGTTCGATGTGTCAGTCAGTCAGTGTTCTATTTTATGTTTAGAGATATGCCAGAATATTTTGGACTGTATATTACTAGAAGTACCGGGAAATCACGAAAACATTTTTGTAAACTAATATGTCGTTAATAACCGTTCTTATTTTGGTGATGCTCAAAGTAGAATTGTTCACATTTATATACAGCTTTTTCATTTTTTGTAAATAATAGTAACTATTACATAGCATACACAAGTACTATGACCGAAAGATGGTACTATACAACTCTTTTTAAGCACAAGTTTAAGCTCTTTTATGGTTGTCTTTATTCATATAAAACTACAGCAGAGAATTTTGGGAAGTACAAACAAGAATGAAATGTGACAAAACAGGATGTCTAATGGATTAAACACTTGACCTGAATACAAATGTGGAATTTTTTTTTCTTCAGAAACATGGTTGTTTTGTGTTAGCTTTTTTAATGTTTCTTTAAAACAGAAAATAAAGTAAGTGATATTTTGAAAATTAAAGCAGTTTAATTAAGACCTACTTTTGAAGTGACTTTCGAACTATGAGTAAAGCAACAGGTTTCCAAATAGAAAATGTCAGAGATGCACTTGAAAAAAATTTTTCCACGTTCAAACATGCTAAGTGAAACCGTGACTTTTTAGGGACATTATATGTCCTTACATGATTTATGTTTTCTTTTTTACTTCGGTGACTTTCATGGCTAGTAGACGCCAAAGCATTCTTGTATTCTTTGTTACACAATATATAATTTCTAAACAAACAAATATCTCACCTATTCACATCTAATTTGCAATATTCTACTACTTTTTACACTGAACGTTTGTCTTGATGACTAAGCATACGTAGTGTTTATTTTTCCTGGGATCAAAATATAACATCTGAGACCGCCATTGGATATTTTTATTGGTATTTATTTCTGTACAATTAGTTTTACAACCTCAAGATGAACAAAGATAGAACGTGTTTCAAGTTCTTGCCATGTGGAAATAAATGGAATGAGAGAGAGAGAGAGAGAGAGAGAGAGTCCGATAGAAAATAATTCTGAATGCTGGGCTCTACATTTATTGATAGGAGGGAAATATAGACAGAACTGGACAGAGGTGAGTGAGTTGTAGAGTGAGGTAGGACAACTACATTATTAAGACATAATAAATAACACATTGTAACATGAGTCAGCTAGATCACATCCAGATGTATAAAACAAATGTGAGAACATAAACACTGTCTACACACCACACACATGCAGCACATAAAACGATTACCGGGTTCAATTGCCGTTGATATCAGCCCGTATTTTCGAAAGCTAAAATTGTACTGTGATGAAGTCACAGGTCAATGCGTCTACTCGAGAATGTTTATTTTCCGCTATCCTTAATTACCGGTGCAGCTCCATATTCCCATCCTTCACCCAAGTTCAGTATGTGGGTCCGATATCAGGTACATATATTCACCCAAGTTCAGTATGTGTGTCCGATATCAGGTACATATATTCACCCAAGTTCAGTATGTGGGTCCGATAGCAGGGTGAGACGTAATGCATCTCAGGGTCTTAAAAAGCGTGCATGAAAGGCGAAAGGAATTGGGCAGCAATGGTAACAATTGGAAGCCAATTTACCTCACTGAGTGGATCTATTTTCAAAACTCTACTAAAAGAGTGCGTAAGAACTATATAGACAAGTAAAGCGAAAAACGGCAGGATAGGATTGTAGCCACTATGGAGTTTCATTGATAGATCTAATAATAAAGTAGGAAGGTCCAAATTAACAGAAACTAGAAATATCTAAATTAGTAGAAAGTGAGAGGGCTTTCATTTCCTTTGATTATTCTTGTCACTTTTATATTTACACTTTTGGTTGTAAGGTTTTTAACATTAAATTATTAGACAACCTTCCAGGAAAAATTCGGGGGAAAAAGTAAGAAAGAGTTGAGATGGATTTCGTTTGCTATTGGATATGGTAATATACAATTTTTTCTATGAACTAAATTGTAAAAATTATTTTTCGTTTTCTTTCCATTTTGTCCATATGAATCAACCACATTTTCCCGTAAAATTTCCGGACTAGAAATAAACTTCAGCTTAAAAAAATTCATACGACCACGGTGAGAAACCACAACTTGTAATAGTCTGAAAAAATCTTAACACGACAAGACTTAATTCGGTGGAGTTGTGTTGAAGCAGGCCTATTTGTGGAAAAATTGGCTACATTCATGTACCACATTGATACACTGAATAACAACATTGCATTGCCATGATTTCATGTAGTGAACCTTACGAAGATATTAAGACGTTTGCTGGATAATGTAATCCTGTAGTTTCCCCCTGTACTTCGCTCTACGTTGTAAGTGCTATTAGGGTTTAAACAGTAATAATAAGTGAGGCAGAAAACATGATTACAGGAAATTTGTGGGAAAATAGCTGGGCGATAGCGGCTCTTTACTGGTGCATGTAGGAATGGCTGTACGCTTGGTGACATAAGTTTGACAAACACATGTTGTGCAAGTACTGTAGATGTTTTCACTCTCCATACCTCTCCACACCGAACATGGGTTGTACAGTGGGTCTCTTTGATCAGTTCAGGAGGATAAATTGTCTTTGACATGTCTAGCAGTGTCCAAAGATATCGCAGTACGCTGTTCGGCACACAGCCTTATTATAAAGTTAGGTATGATTTAAAGTTAGGTATGATATAAAGTTAGCTGAACACGAGTCAGTGAACAGGCCTTATCTCGGACTCTATATACAAGCACATGTGTTTCCTCAGCTTTTTGTGGCTTTTTTACACTGCTTAAGCAGCAAAAAAAAAAAAAAAACAGATAGCAAATGTTTCAACCAGTTGGCAATATTTGAAGGTCACGTATGGAAAATCTGATAATGTAATTTTGTCCACATTGAAGGATAATAAATATTCAGTGTTAACATATGTTTTAAAATCTCTAATTATTAACAACTTATAGCCTAAATACTACATACGTGTAGTATTTATAAACTTATCCTAGTAATAATTAATTTAAGTTTTATCAGACCGTGGGAAATATGACACCATTCTTTTATCCTGTGTACCACTGATGTAATAACTAATTTAAATGTAAACAGCATTACGTCGTTAATTTTATAGAATTTAGCGAGGGATTTTTGAGATTTTGAAAGATGTGGAAATATATATATATTTTTTTTTTGTAATTTTTAAGGATTTCTTTTGTTATTTTCTGGGTTTTAAAGAGATTTTCTGAAATAAAAAAAAAATTTTTTTCAAATTTCCAAGGATTTTTATTGGATTTTGAATTATTATTTTTATTTTGTGATTTTGAAAATTTTTTATAGATTCGGTAAAGAATTTTATGGGATTTCCTAAGATTTTTGCGGGTGTTACAAAGATTTCCAATTACTTTTTGTGATTTCTAGAGTTTTTTCCCATTTTCATGTTTTTTTGTGATTTAAAAATAATTTTATGATTTTTAAAGATTATTTGCGAGTTTGAATTGTTTTTTGCAGAATTGCAAAGGTATTTCTGAAATTCCCAATAATTTTTTGTGATTTCCAAGTTTATTTTTTGTGGTTTACAGAGATTTATTTGTGATTTTTAAAAATGTTTGTAGAATTTCAATGATTCTTATTGTGATTTACAAAGATTTTTGTGATTTTAAAAGTATTTTTTGTGATTTTAAAACATTTTTTATTTTTTGGGGGGGATTTTATCTTTTGCGTACACTAATTTTCGCAAGTTGTGACTCCTCGGTTGAAACAATGTCTCTGCTGACGTAGCGTACACGTGATTTGTTGCTACATAAATAACCTCGTTCCGTCTAAGCCGTATGTAAACTGTGTATTATATCACCGCGCTGTCTGCAATGTCTGCTTTGTACGACAAATGATACGTGACTATTGAACCAGCGGTGATACTGGCGATGACACTCGTGACGGACAACTTACTTCACTTAAGATCTAAGAATTGTTTTCATATTGTATGTAAGTTACTTAGTATCTCACAACAGGGTTGCCTTTAAGTTAGATCTTTCCAACTTGGTAGCTAAAAAAATAACACACATATCAGAGTGGCTGTTACGGAATTTAATTTGTAATCTTAAATAAGTTGCTATTAACGAAATTATTTATTTTAAAAGTAGGTAAAAGAAAATAATGTTTTCCGGGTCTATTTAATATCAAAATACGCGTTTGTAATGCTATCTTACGCTCTAAAATTATGAAACACGTTTAAAGGTTTTACTGGGTTAGTAAAACATAGCTTTTAAATCAACAGGTAACAATTGTTTCTTATTGATGTTTTTAATAGGATTTAAAGTGATGCAGCATAATAACAGATGAACTGTTAAGCTACAACATATTTCAGAAAAAAACGATTAAAGAGCAAAAGCAATAAAACAACACATAAATAAAATACATAACGCAGCATTTTGAAAACAAACATAAGTTGTTTAATGCAAATCATTTTATCACATTTATAATGTAAAAATAATCAACGATAAAAACGGATTTAATTACAACAGTCCGTCTAGTAATTCTGAATTCTTTCTCTTGCAATATTTGCCGCAGTTGCTGCGCAGATAAAAACGGTATAATTGAACCGACAGAGGCCTTGCATTATGTATGAGCGGTGGAGCGAGGCGAATGTTGGTACTACTGTGGCACGCTGCACGTTAGCAGCACATAGCCTACTTTAAGTAATAGCAAGGCAATTAGGATAGACTGCAGTGGTACTAACGTCTGAGAAGACGTATTGTTGTTGTCGTGACCTCACAGTTGTCGGGCTGTATATATATAAGAGGGAAGAGGGAAGCTATACACTCTCTAGTGTTCAACAGCGGGGTGAAACAGAACTGCCACCCTCAACCACGCAAACATGTCATCTTAGGACTTGGTGAATGCGGGAGTAGGTTGACATTTTCTGTTTGTCCTCCGGAGCTGGTAGCAGAACCTACAATCGGGAAAGTTGAGATCAGATTACAAAGCCGTGGAACTCGGCAACCCCCCCCTCCCCCCGGGAGACCTTGGCTGGTGTCGTACAGGTCACGAGATGTTTCTATAGTGCTTGTTCTTGACTTCAAGACATATGATAGTGAGCTGACAACGTTCTCCTGTGTCCTAACACTACCAGCCACATTTCACTGCCTGTCCATCTTCACTGAGATATGCGGGCGGTGTTGAGCCCAGCAGGACCCACTCAAATAACGACATCAGTCTAACTTGAAGGAGCACAGAAGTAATATTGGAGGAAGCAGGCTCTCCCGATCTGTGGATCTGTCACGCCTGTCAGAACTTCAATACTGCTTAGTAATTAGGTCAGAATTTCAACAATTATGTTTGAGGAACGTGTTGTTAAATATGTAGATGTTATGAAATTATTAGTGTAATGATAGTCACACATGTTTAGTTTCACAAATATCCTCGCTATGTGGCGAACAAAGCCGCAGTGCCTGGGGGCTCTTAACTTATACTGGATAATACTGATGTACAAATGTGTTTTATACACATTGTAACGTACGGTGCTTCTATGCGGTACTATCTAAACAAGCTCACATCCCAAGGATATAAATATAAAAACATAAATAAGCAGAGTATGCTTTAGTCAACAGGATGCATACGCAACATAAAATCCGATAATAAAATGGAATCGGGTCAAATAAAATAAGAAACAAACAGATAATAAATGAAAATAATAAAAATTAAAAAGAAACCCAAGTTAACATGCGACACAACGATGAGACGAAACAAAACACAGTAGGTATCAGGCACGAACAGGAAAACAACATGCGACACAACGATGCACGAAACAAAACACAGTAATTTTCCAGACAGATAGAATAACGACGTTTCGGGAACTGTAATCTGTTCCCGTCATCAGGTAGATGATGGTTTGTAAACCCGTGGTTTTCCTCATCAGTCGCACTCGTGTTTCTGAACCCCTTGTGTCCCATGCTCTCTGTGTTTATACTGATTTTGCGATATTTAGTTGAGAGCAAACTATATCTTAATTTTAACTGACAGAATTCCTCTGGGATTTTTTGTGTGTTTTATATCATTTTTGCTCTTAATTCTTTTGTACTTTGTCATTCAATACAAGTTTGATCAGGAAAACATGAGCAATGGCGTATGTCCACAAACCAATAAATTCTAATCGAAATTATATTCAGCAGTTTTGCTTAAAATGGTTTTGCCGTTACAGCTATTTTTTTTTTTTTCAAAACAAAAAAAAATATATGGTTACGACTAAAAAGGCAACTAACCAAAATTTCGTTAATTGCATAGTTAGTTATTGATTGCCTTGATAAAATGAGCCAACATGGAGAAGACGATTTTAAAGAAAATTGCCAAACAAATGTGTGATGACTGGATTTTGTTGCTTGGACATATAGAATGACTATCAAAGTAACACATTTTTAGTTCTTTTGACAATAATTTATTTCGCAATGGAGTACGTCCAAGCAACAAAATCTAGTCATCCATTGCCATTGCGCAGTTCTTTCAAAGATCATGTCAGACGTGTGATATCTGCTCCCGTTTATGAGTAAAAGTTATTATCGCTAAAAAAGTGAAAACAAGAGAGTATCGCCTTGAGACCCTCTCTCCTCACCTCACCTACCCGTATGTTTAGACTAATTTGATACAAACACCTGAACTGAATGTTCCTTTTCCTAACATGTGAAGTCTGTATGCTATAAACTCACCTTTTTACTCACTCCCATCTTACAATATTTTATATAAACATACAGATAGTTTACAAAACTGTTGCATTGTTTTTGAAGATTTATTATAATCAGTTTATTGGGAAATATAAAAAAACTACTATAAATTTTACGGGAATACAAGTTTCGAGAAAAACAGAAGACATTAATTAATTAATTAATTTTATATATATGTGGTTTTAGTTTATACATTTATTACTAAGAATTTACAGAAGACCTTGAGAATGCAAATATTGTCACCGGTATCCATTAAGAACAAATGTTAGGTAACTTAAAAGGGGTGAAAAATGAAACATACTTTTCTATATCCGATGCTACCATTAATAAATGTATTAAAATAATAAACACGAATTTCGTAAAACTAAAAATCTTATTCCATAAGATTTCAGAAAAAAAGAATATCAGCTAGAAACAGCTTCGTCATATTATTGAAGCAATAATTTTTCTTAACACTCTTTCTCTGTTGTCTATTAAATAAAGAGAACAATGATTATAAGAAATTACTATCCATATAATAATATTGCAATATCTAGAGAACACTTAAAATTTGTTTAATTTTTATTGATAAAAATGTAGATTGTCATTAGATTTCATCTCGGCATCCCATGTGTCTTGTTGTCTTCAAATTATTTATTGCAATCAGTGAAAATGAACTGAACCCAAAAAAATGTTCTCTTCTTTAACGAGATGTAATTGATTCAGGTTGTTATGGTGAACGGGATTTGTGAATTAAATAATTGATATAACATCTCTTATGTTTGCATTTTAAGCAATTTTATTGCTGTATTCCTTCTTCTGAAAAATATAATATTAGTCCGAATGAGCCAACTAATGGAAAATCGACAAGTGATATATAATTATTATTATAATTATTTAATTGTAGCAACTTTTGAATTTTTTAACATTATTCATAAAGTTTTATTACTTTTTAAGTTGGCCACACTGAAGGGCTTCAATTTAGCAAGCTGACTAATTTTGATATGCTTTCAAGTATTTTCGGGTAGTTAAAGCTTATTTAAATAATTTTGTTGCCTTACAAAACATGATGTGCCATTTTCTTTTTGATTTTTCGGATTATTGATTGACGCTTGAGTATATTTTATTAAAATTAATTGAATTTAAAACAGTTTTATTTTATAGATTTCAGAAGAGCAAATTATGATTTGGGGCAATTGAAGGTTCTTTAGTTGAATTTTGAGGTTTTTAATTGATTTTCTAGTATTTTCCATTAAATGTCACGTTTTCAGCGTTTTTTTTTTTTTAGATAGATTTATTTGGGGTAGTTGATGTTTTTTTTGCAGGCGTGGATTTTCAATTGATTTTTTTTTCATTGTCCCCGTTTTTCAGTTCACTGCATTAATTATGTGTACCAGAACTCCCATTATACATACGTAGCTTCGCTCGAGTGTCGGTAAGACTAGGGAAATATGTAACAACAGTGTAATGTAAGGTTGTGTGGAGGAAACGTACCTCAACATTCATCATACTTTCCACAAGCGACAATAAGAAGTGACCGCGCTGGTAATCCAGTTTGGACCATAGTAGAGCGAGCGAGTCGAGATATCTGAATGAACAGTTCACGCCTTGGATAAGGAAGAAGGCTAGCATAGTTTAGCCACGTGCAGTTTCTTGAAAAGACAAACATAACCTGAAAGTAGCATGACTCAGTTCCTTCTGGCCACAGCAAGGTGGTGCCATCATAATCTTGATCATGGACGCCATTTTCCCTGTTTCCTTTCCAAATGCCTAAAATTTTCTCCCTTTCCTTCAAAACGGTCAAAATATCCTTCTCCCCACTCAAAATTTAATTTTGTTTCTTTTAGACTCCACGCAACCTCTCCTTACTCGATGTGTCAAAACACGCAAGGAAACAAAAAGGGAATGGAAGCAACGGCCTCTTTCCTGTGGTCCTGACGTGTAAGAAAATAACTTGATCAGTTTGGAAGGAGTCGATGTTGTATTTTACAGATGTAGACGCAAGGACTTAAAAGATACGCATAGGTGTTTTAAATTTTAGTAATATAGGCATAAAGTAGCCAAATGTGAAGTAAAATAATTTCGCTATATCTGAGAAGAACAAGGACATAATTTTAAAAGTGTACGTCGAATAAAAAATGAACCTGTGAAGTGGAGAGAAATGAAGATAATTACACAGTTGACTCCAAAGAATTCATTGCATATTTAGTGGCGTTAGAAACTGAGATTCTAAGAAACGACTGTAGCAGTTTCTTGCATTTGTTGCGGCTAGCGAAATATGTGGGTGTCGTCTGTAATGACTAAGTAACTGGTTCAGTTACACAATATGTACTACCTAGACTTAGTGGTGCTCCGGGAACTATACATATCCAGGGGACACATTATCTGACTACAACTTTGTAATTACAGTCTTCCTTATGTTGCAACTATGCGCAAGGAAGAATCCAAGAGCAATTAAAATAGACCCAGACTACACAGAATACAATATCACTATACATAGGAACTGTATGTAGCGTCATTCTACCTTCACACGTTGTGAGGTCCTTGTTGAATTTCATTTGTGCTAATGTTAATGCAATTTCAGAGACGTAGAAGGTTCAACCATTACTTATTAACCAATGTTTTAAAAATGTAAATCACAAAGCAACTCGTTGCTACTTAAGTTTTCCCTGAGCACAATATGGACTTTTTCGTGGACGTAACAGCGGTCACACAGATTATATTGAAATAAACAAAATTGGAAGGTAATTGATGAATCTTCATGTAATCACGGGCTCATAATATTTGGAACAGAGATTCAATGTGAGCGCAGCGTAAATGAGGAATGTACACGTCTGATGTTTGTGCATAGAAAGTTGAATTGAAATAGATTTGACAGCCATCACTCTGCATAGATAAAGTATGTCTCTGCTGATATCTTCGAGCCTTAGGTTTATCTTCTAGCATATTCACTAACCAAAACACTAAGACAAAATTATTCAAACATTGCTATTAAATCAACGGAATCATTACTGGTCTGAGAGTTTTAATGTTACTTCGTCTAAGGAAGAGCGAATGCAGGATACTTGACAAAAATGGTATTAGAATGTTAACAATCTAAGTATAATAACGGATGTTCCTTAAAGCTGAAGTTTTGCGAAAATGGTTTGAACACGTCGAAAAACCAAGGAACGAGTACCCTTGAGAAATTTTCTACTTGAGCTATTGAATGAAATGTAGGGCACAGTAGTTAGGGAGGGTATATAATCAAGAGTCTATTATGTTAGCTAAATGTATATTATAGTAATTTATAAAAGTCATATTTAAAAAAAAATAATATTAGTTTGTTACTGAAAATTAATAATGCTAAAGCATACTTTGGGATGAGTGAGCTGAAAGAAAATTGGAAACTTATCAAAAGTCTGCCAAAATTAAAAATTTTAGTAACTTATAAATATTAAAAACTATAAAAAATAGTTCCAAAAATTAATTAACATCTGATGAAATAAATATTGTACACAGTATATATTTTAATTTTAAAAAATAAATAACTGGAAATAATTAAATGAATTATTATGATTATTGAAGCACAGTATCCTCATCCATAATAGACGATAACTCGCAGTTCTAAAGAGTCGTCGAGACTCAATGAGGGCGAGGAGAGGTTATGTGTGCGGACAGCAAGGTGAATGTTAAATAAAGGAAGTTATAAGGAATCTGTTCATACAATCATATCGAGCACGCTATCCCACAGCTGCCAGCAGACTTGTCCCCTCCTATACATCATCACGAGTTTATGAAAAATAAAAATGTAACTAAAGTTTTAATTTGGTTGCGAATGTTTTGAAATGTTCACAATTTAAAGAACATCTGTGCTGTGGTAGGTTCTTTCCAGAAAAAAAATAACACACCTGATAATAAAAAAGTTATGTTTGACACTTTCAAGTATTACTAACCAAACGTTTGATACATAACACATATTGAATATTTTAAATGCACTAATTACAGCGGTACGATTTGTCCATGAAAAACACAACAAAAAGGATAACTTCATTGCGCTTACACATGTGACCGCATTCAAATAATGGCGTAAAGTATTATGTTGCTGCTGAGAGGGTAATATTCACTAAATGTGTCGGGGTTGCTGTACAGGTATTGAATGTAGTCATGCTGGCATTGCAAACATTCAAACCTCTTCAACTGAGAGGGAATAATTATATTTAATTTCTATTTATTCTCAAGGCATCATAACTGATAATATATAAACAATATATTTTATTAAAAATTCGTTATAAAGCTACATTAACCCAGTAAAAATACTTAGCAATAAATAGGATGGTTCTGTAATAAACTTGCCTTTTGAAATGTAAACATTTGTAACCATAAAATGTCGGATATAAGATTTTATTTGGGAAATTCAAAGTAACTTTTCTTAAATAACTGTAAAGTATGTTATAACGTTTCGTTCGTACTTCAAATTTTCATTTAACCAATAGATTTCAATAATCTCGATTTATAAAAGAAAATGGTTCCATTGAATATAGCTAAATATTATCGAAACATGCAACATCGAGAAAAATATAATTCTTAAAAATTCTTATATAACTTGTTTTATTAACTTAACCATATTAGTTTATGTAAACTAATTAAATTCTGTATTACATAGCTATTTTATAAAAATGATAATACATGTAAATATACCAAAGTATTAATACAATTTAGAAGTAGAAAATCCGAATTTACATTTAACATGTGCAAGAGGATTTCAGAGCATTGAATGAGATGAGTAGTAGTTATCAGAAACGCCTGTAAACTACCAGAGAAATAAATTTGCTCAGATAAAAAGTTACTAACGTGCAGTGCGATCAGTAGTCAAGTGAGAAATAAATTGCATATGCGATTAAATCTATAATGAGGAAATCATTAATACTTAAAAATGTAACCGTTGTGTAGCTGTAAACAGCACGTACTTAATGGTAACTGGCAGGACATGCCGACAAAACTCGCAGATAAATATAAGCGATAAGAAAATAGAGAGTGTAGTGTGTTTACAAAGTCGTTGTGCTGAATGGTAGACGGCAAGGCGAGGATGATGAACGACGACGACATGTTGCTGACGTCGAGGTGCTCCCAGCCGTCGACCATGGTAGCTTCACAGACCGGCGTCCAGATACCGACAACAGGCGCTCATCCCGGGTAGTACTCGAGCAGTCAGTTCTACGAGGGCGGGGCCCCACAATTCAAGGTCACCCCCACTACCACGCCTGCGCAGTCGCCCCGCCCAAGGTCAGGCCGCCCCTCTCTGCCCCACCCCCCTCCACACATACGCATTGCAGCGGCCACTCCTCTCCCCCACGACACACCCTTCACAGCGTGACACGCGAGCGCTCCCGCCTCCCTTATCCTACCTACTGCCCCACACTTTCCCGTTATCCAACTACCAATCTCTCCCCTTTTTTAAGGGGCCATTAATTCATATTTCTCTTGAAGGAAACACCCTGGTAAATGAGTGCAAGGACCTTGGCGTATGGTCCTTGGAATCGATGTGGCATTGGAGACCTAAAGTCGCGAGTCTTCGTGCAATGAAGTTAATAGTCACTGCCATTACCTGTTTCATACCCTGCATGAACATATTAAGAAAGGAAATATAAACAAAACACCCTAGAAAGAAGCATAATTAGGCTGTAGAATATTGGGAATGGAAAGAGTAATTACCTTCTTTTCCTAAGCGGGCAAACCAACAAAATATGCAAAGAACATTTTATGAACAATGGTCGTTTGAAAGCAATAATTTTATGGAACAATAACAAGAAGTTGTTGCAAAGAGTGATGCGCGTTTAATAACATTTACATGTTCATATACTTATGCATAAAAACCATTTTTCTAGGGAATCATTTCTCACAAGTGAGTTTGAGTCTTGTCAGCAAGGATATCAGTTAACTACTGAAAATTGACAAAAAAAAAAAGAGTGTTAAAAAATTTAGTATAGACAAAGTACACAATTTAGTTACTGTTAAATGGGGTTATTATAAACACTAGAGTGAATAGAAACACAATTTTGTAGCTAAATTTTCGGTATTAATTCGGTTTTAATAATTCTGTTTTTAGGTAGGCAAGTTAAAACTGTTTACAAACAATAGTTTTATAGTAATTATAGTTGTTTTAACATAAATGTGTCAGCTAGAAATTTATTTCTAATTTTGTTTCTATTCACCCTAATGTTTCTAATCACCCTGTTTTACTGTAATTAAATTATTTATGTCGTGTTTTGCTGGTTGTACCTCTGTAGTCATAATATGTTAGTGACAGTGAAGCAGCAACAATTGCATTATGTATTAGAACATATTGGCTATACTCTACCTTGCAAAATTTTTTATGAAATGCTTTGCATTATAGGTTGTCGTGAAATGAATAAATCTGGGATTAAAAGTTCAGTCACGCAGGAGTGTGTTCTCACAGTATGAAGAGGAAGCTGCATAGTTCACTAAAAGGCACTAATCACAACAGTGGTAAAAGGCAAACTTTGTCCCCAGGTTGTTTCCAGCGCCCTAGCTTTTAGGGTTTGTGAGGTTATGTTCGGCGAGGCCAGACGGAAGGGCGCATCACAGTATCTCCTGCATCCGCCAGGTCGGACACTGATGTAATATTCATGGCACATCCGGTTCTCATTCCACTGCTGCAGCCAGTTCGTCAGACTATCCCAGACAGGGATAATAGAACATTATGTAGGCCAGCAGCCTACATTGCGAACCTCGTTTCTTCCACCCAATTACAGCTCATTTCAGGTTTGCTGCCACACTGCAGTTTCATCACCACGCCATACTCTGCAATATTCCCTAGCATGATTGGTGGCTGAACTAGTCAAATTGTCACGATAAAGTGGCGAGTAGGTCACAATCATATCTCTTATCAAGTGGTAGGGAACTTTACGGTGCTGGCACATAACTTCTTATTTACTTCATTGTTAATAACCCCAGCAACTTTACAGCACATTAACTCCTATTTTCTTACTATACAGACATCATAGAAGCCACCGGCCAACAGAAAATTCACAGACTTTCAGCAGAATCGGAACGTACATCATTGTAGAGATACGTTGTCTAGAAAACTACGAGAGACAAGGCAAACAAAAAAACCAAAATTATCAATAGTAAAAAAACTTAGAAGGAAAATACAAATAAATAAGAATAAACCCAAAATGCAAAAACGAAGCTTAATAATCCAAGACAACTGAAAAGACTCAGGACAACACAATAGACGAAACTAGTAATAAGGCAAGACTTGATAACAACGAGGACCACACAATGTAGTACAGGATGAAACAAAGACGACACAAAAAATACAGAAAGATTTTTAGTCCAGTTTTTGTGACATTTTGAGAACTGACATCTGCTCCCGTCTTCAGGCAAATTTAAATGTGTAAAAATCAGACAATGTATGTAGTCTGTTTCTAAAATATATGGACGTTCTTCGTAGCATTTTTCTCGCGTGAAAATAAGTCCAAAACATACAGGATACGTCAAACTACGTAAAGTGCATCCAACTTTACGCAACTGTGAAATATATCCAGCAGGCATAAATTGCACATTTTCCAAAATGATTCTAGTAACCGATTAAATGGACACAGTTCTACGTGTTGTGTGGTATTTAATACAAACAAATATTTTATTTTTGGACAATTAGGGGTTGCTTCCCTTACATTGCGAAAAAAAAGAAAGAATGTGCAGGTATTTCATTACAATTTATGATATTAACAAGCTGATTCCCGCAACTTTATTGCGGTTTACAATTTAATGCGACAATATTTCTAAAAAAAAAAAAAAAAAAAAAAAAAAAAATGTTTCAAAAGTGTTAAATGGGACAAAATTATGTTAAGGATAGTTAATATCCGTTTTAGAAATATTTTGAAAAGGTTAATTGTCCCACAAAATTGTTTTGGTAATACCCCTTTCTGCCGCTGTACACCATTTTGCCTCCCACCTCTCCCAAAGTATTATTTGTTTTGGTAGAAACCTTTGTGGGCGCACACACAACTCACAATTTTTTTTATTAATTAAAAATTTTTCGGAACCTTTTATGCCCTATTAACCCCCTCCCCCTGCAAAAATTACTTTTTTTTTTCGGCTGAAAAGTTTGCTGACGCACGCACAACTAACCAACGTTTTTTAGTTTTCTTTTCCTTGAGTTTTTGTGTATCCTGTTCTGCCCTGCTACTTAGTTTTGCAGGCCTGCTCCCCCCCCTCCCAATAAAAAAAAGTGGCAGAAACCTTCGCGGGCGCACGAGCAGTTTACAATAGTTTATTTGTTCACTAAATTTTTTGGGTATCCTGTTCTGTCCCTCTACCTCATTTTGCCTTTTCCCGCCCTATTTTTGCAGAAATTTCATCGCTATCGTATGGCTGGTATAGAACAACACAGTAGACGAACAAACTACACATTTGAATGAACTAGCAGTGCGCCCGCGGCTTTGCTCGCTTCTTACTCAGAGGAGATACCTCTTTGTACACCAGATAGGTAGTTCAGTCATCAAGTGTTAGGAATACAAATATGCTAGTTGAGTTAACTCTACAACACGATACGTAGCTATACCTGTCCACGTGGAAATCAATCTTTAAGTTAGTCGCTGCCACTAACAGCGACTTCGCCTGGGCCTTATTTATAGCCACAGAAAAGTTGACGTTGTGGGGTATGTACAGACTCCTGAACGTAAGAGTGTAATCGAATGAAATGAGCAGTTTACGTTGTATGAAGACTGATTTCCCCCGAGCCCAACCAGAGGTGATGGTGCCCTCAATAATATACTTGTTTTTCAAAACCTTCGCTTGAAGTTAAGTGCCATTAGGCAGTTGAATTTAGCGAGATGGTATATATGTGGGATGACACTGTCGAGGAACTTCATACATAAATTTTTACCACTTGCGAACGACTTCACCCAAATTGCACTAATTTAATCTGTCTTGCAGATTTTGTGTATTAGAACGACAAACAGCTATAACGTCGAAATTATTAATTATTTCCTAGGCGATAGAACTGTAGGTTATAACGAAACTCCGGTATAATTTACTTCTCGCGGATCATACCTGCTTTTCGGATCGTTTGCCTAGAATGTTTACAAACTAAGTTTTTTTTCTTAATATTTAAGTTATCTTATAAAATTTAAAAAAAATTGCCTATTTTTTTAGGTACTTACGTAGGTATCACTCTGACGCGAACACGACCTCAATATCTGTACTGGTTCGATAAGTATCATCGACTGATAGAAAACAAATTTATGCCTTTTCTCTTTTTTAATTGTCGAAATTAAAAAAAATCTTAATTTCACATCTTAAATATTTGTTCAAGTATCCAAGTGAAGTTAAAATCACGACGATAGCCCTTTCAGTCGAAGCAAAGTCTATCATTAATTAAAAATCACTTATCACTTCTGCGCGGTACTTAGAGTTCGAATCTTGAAAAATCTTGAAAGCTTTTTACGGCCATTTACTAATCATCATCCTGAAGCAAAAATAAACTGAATATATCGATGTATTCTATATATATCGAAGATTTATCAAAAAAATAATTCCAGGTCTTTTCATCTCCTAAGAGGTATCACATTTTCGACGACTTAACTGGTGTCTCTTGTACGTGATAAACACGACAACAGCTCGTTGTGTTCAATCTTTACACCTCCTTAGTTGGGGAATTCTTCTCAGGTATTTGAGTAAGCATTTATCTTAAACAAAAATCACGTCGCTATATACAAATCAATGGAATCGATACACAAAGATTAAGAATCGAAAACATATTTCACCCTTACTTTAACCTCTTTGGGGTCAAATTCGGATAATATGTTTATATAGTATTTGGGATATTTAAGAAGGCATCAATCTAAAGCAAAGACCAATACGATATATCGATTGGTTTGATAGTTATGGAGGAATAATCTAAAACACATTTCACATTTTTTAACCCTCATAGTTAAGGAATATGAAAACGTCTTGGAGTTCTGTCATAGATATTCGTAGCGACTGGGAATGACGAAATTGGTCAAAAAGTAATTTTTAATGTTTTTGCATATTATTTATCTTCAAAGTGTTAGCTTTAAAATGATATATTACACTTAGGGTAAATTATAATACAATTTAGTTTAAAAATAATTTCAAAGTGACATTCAGAAAAAAAAACCGTTCGGACTTTCATTGTTAGAAAGATATTTTGTTCCTCTTTCAATGTTGGTATTGTAAAACAATGTTGTGGCGGTTGTTTGTTTGTTTACATCTGCTAAATACACACTGGTGCTTTCAAGTATAATTTTTTAACTGTTCAAGGTGTTTACTTTGTGTATATTTGCAGGATGTTTTTTTAGTGATAAAAATGCCTAAAAGTAAGAAACTCTTCAAAAAGAGGACAAATGTAGGCAAACCAAAGCCTATAGTAGTGTGTGAGCCGCATAGTGTTGAGGTTATAAAGGAGCCAGTTGAGGTTGGTTCCAACAATGAAGTGCTTCAGTGTTAATTAAGAAGATAGTCAGTGTAGGTGCTAACAAAAATTTGAAAATAATTGTAACTCAAATGCAATTATTAATTTATCTGTATTACAAGAAGCTATTCAGAAATTTGTTGTTTGGTAATGTTGCAATGGCAATGTTTCCCTTTGTTCAAAGAGAGGTGTTGGCCTTGCCTGTAAATTGGTTTTGCAGTATAATGTGTGAGAGGAGAAACTGGAGTTTTCTAATAGACCTCGTAAAAAACATAATTATTCTACAGAAAATTGAAAAGTAAGTTATGGTGAAATTAATTTGAGACTCATATATGAGTTACGTAGTATTGGGAACGGAGAAAGAGATGTCGAGACTGTAATATATATTGTGTAATGTTTGATAAACTGTACAAATACATATACACATCGGTTTATTAGACCAAGTTTCAGTCATCTAATTCCAAGATAATTGTTAAGTTCAAAATGGCACAACCAGGCTATAAGATATTGCTTCCATTAATTGTTACTCATATTTATTACGTTTTGAATGGCTAGAGAAAAAATCATACTAAACAAAACAATTGATTTAATTTGGTAGGACAAGGTAACAACGCCCGATGAGTTAAAAATTAAGATATTTGAGTGATTTGATTTGTAGTGTTTAGGTGATTTTAGTGTATCTGAAATGTCACTACCAGGATTTCAAATGATCATGACCAGGTCCTAGACTACCAACAGGGCAAATTCGTAGAAAACCATTTCTTGCAAAATCCTTCTGTTGAACATCTTAGCTCCAACTTCATCAATTCAACCAAACACAAGACTTCTTGTTCTCAGGGTAAAACGGTTGCAACTACGGCACTTACAAAGTTAATTCTGGTCGAATTCCTCTCATGTAATATTTGTTTGCTTCGAATCTACCAAGCGTTTATCGTGGTTGGGAGGGACCTTACCATAGCATGCCATACTTGTAGAAGCTCGGTTACCATATTACAATATAATAATGGTAAATGTTATACATAGACGGCCCTCCAGGGACGTCGTCTGATGAGGTGCGGTTGGTATGAAATAATTGAGAGTAACTCTCAACTATCAAACAGGTCTGCGCACCCAGAACCCAACAACGCTGGCGAAAACCCTCTGCGATGGTCGACGGCGATGAGTTTTCTCCCTCTGGATGTGGTGTACGAAGTCTAGAACGTCGGGTCGGGCGTAGGTCTAGCTGTTCCAATTTCCTCGAGGAAGCTCAGGAAACCACCCTTTGAACGGCGTTTTCTCAGGTGAAGTCAGCTGCCTAATTAGTCAGGCATCTGGCTTAAACATGTCAAACCTGACCCGATGCGTCTCTTCTATCTTCCAAGAAGTTCATTGCGTCAGCCTTTCTTCCACGACGAAAAATTCTAGAGTCCTCTACCAAAACGTTCCTTTTCGCTGATAAAGTTTTTTGTTATTCTTTCTCCTTTTGTTTAGCAGCGAGGCTTCTGATCTTTAGCTACGTGATTTTGTGTGTGGCCTGCTGATCGACCTAGGAACCTGGTCGATTTCTCTTTTCAAAACCCTTGTAACCTTTATACTGATTTTTTACAGGAATTAAACCCTCAGATGTTGTAATATTTAAAAACATTTTCTCATAGCAGATACGTTAAGTTAAAAAAAAATATGCCTAGCTCGGAGTTTCTTACTACCATATCTAAACATTTCACTATTTTTATAATAAACTAGCAGTCCTCCGCGGCTTTGCTCGCGAGTAGTATTCGTAACTGATAATAGTAGATAGATTTAGGGGAGTTTGGCACAAGGGGATGGGGGATCGGAGCGTCGGAGCCATTGATGACGTTACGGCCGCCATCTTGAATGACGTCATTTCCCAGTTTTTTCCTCAAAATTTCCCATTTTACCTCAAAATCAATAAAACTTCCCGTTTTTCCTTCAAAATTTCCCGAATTTCCCTCAACATTTTCACGGAAAACTAAAAAAATTCTCAAAAACACTGTATTGCTGGAGGAGGCTGAAAAGGAGCAATAAGAAGCCTGAATGAGCAATATCTCTCATCGGCAATTATGTTTCCAGCATCCATCTTGTCCGCGATACCTGCTGTCAATTAATTCAATAAATAAACTATAGGGGTTTTCTCAGAGTTTTCCGAATTTTTTTCTAATTCGCATTCCCACCAACCCCCACTTATACCTCATATTGTAAAAATATATTTCTAGTAAAAATAAGTTAAGTAAATATCTATACCTCACCTGTATGAGCTCCCCCACTCTCTCTCATGCTAATAACCTAACCCAGACTCCTATCTTAGCTATTCCCGAACCAGTTTAAATAAATTCAATCAAATAAAGTATAAGGGTTTTCTCCGAGTCTTCCGAAATTTTTTCTAATTCACATTCCTACCAACCCCTACCCATACTTCATAACATAAAACATCTCTTTAACAAAATGAATTTAAGTAATTAACTATATCACACCTAGGAGAGCTCCCCCACCACACTCCCTAGCTATTTCCGAACGATTTCCAATAAAACAAGTATAGGAGTTTTCTCCGAGTTTTCCGAAAACTTTTCGATTTCGCATTCCTACCACCCCCCACTCATACCTCATACAGAAAATATTTTTTTTAGATTAAATTAAAATAACCAACACTATATGCCTAGATGGGGCTTCCTTAGTGCCCCACTATACTTTACACTCAAGTCACTGACAGACACCTTCCCCTCCCCTCATCATCGCCAACCTGTTTTGACTTTCACCTTTCTTCCCATGCATGCGAATCACGCGCTCATCACGTGACACTCCTCCCCTCCATACCATGATGACATCCTGTACCACCTTCCCCTCCTTGCCGAGTCAGCACATACATGTGTTGCAGTATGGCGCAATATTGTACTTCCCCTTACTCCCCCATTACATTAGTCGTCACATTCCTGAGATGTGACATCATATTGGTGTTGTAGCATGGCGCAACTCTACAGGTAATTTTCAGTATCATCCTCGTGAACACATTTCCCCATAGCTAACCTCCAGGTCGGGCTTCAAGTAATAACTGATCGTCTCCTAGGTGGTGTTGATTATTAGGACTTTGGTGCTGGGTCTTTCCACCAGGAGAGCTAGTAGTTACACCAATCTTTTTGGTTCCAGTGTCGTCAGCTAGATAGCGTTAGTGTTGTAACTACTAATGGTTCAGTCCGTCTCCATTTCCAAGTATCACCGTTAGGAGCGCTACCCCACCTAACCTAACTTAACCTGACCTGTCCTTCTAACAAGTCACATTTCTAGCTCTGTCTCTGTTCTTCCTTTAAGCAAACACTTATTTTCCCTTGTATGTCTGTCATGTATTACTTTTTTTTAAACTCGTGTACTGCTTTTAAGTATTTTTATCATTCCCTCCACACCTCTGCTCTCTCTCCCTCCACAATGCTTCTCTCTCTTTCCCCACCCTCCATTCTCTCCACCATCCTCTCTCTCTCTCCCTCTCCCACCACCCTCCTCTCCATCCACCCTGCTCTTCTCTCTCTTACTCAACCATCTTCATCTCTCTCCACCCTCCTCTTCTCTCTCTTACTCAACCATCTTCATCTCTCTCCACCCTCCTCTCTCTCTCCACCTCCTTCGTTCTCCCTCACAGACATCACATTTTGCTGTTTAGATTTCTGAGTTAAGCCTCCAAAGCCTTTTTTTTTTTTTTTCGTTTTTTTAATATTATGATTTTTATTTAATTTCTTGTAAGTTGAACTTTTAGTATGTGGTTTCTAGTGTCGCACAGTACCTACTGATTCTTTGGTTTAGGTAATTTACTTGTATGTAGATAATTGTGTACAGTATGTTATTTATTTGATTATTTTGGCCTGTATCTAACCTGACCTAACTTAACCTAACCTTGCATGTCCTTCTAACAAGTCACGTGTCTAACCTTGTCTCTGTTCTTCCTTTAACCAAACACTTGTTTTCCCTTGTATGTATGTCTTGTACTACTTTTTTAATGTGTGTATCGCCTTTTAACATTTTTATATCACTTTTTTTTTTGCTTTATGGATTTACATGTGCTCTCTATCTCTCTCTTCACCTTCCCCTTCTAACACTCTACAAACTCCTCTCTCTCCCTCCCCTCCTCCTCTCTCCCCTTTCTCTCTCCCACCACTATCCTCTCTCTCGCTCCACTCTCATCTCTCCCTCCCCTCCGCCTCTCTCCCCTTTCTCTCTCACACCACTAACCTCTCTCTCGCTCCACTCTCATCTCTCCCTCCCTTTCCTCATCTCTCTCCCTCTAGGGTTTTACATGTCGGTTTTCTGTGTTAGGCTTTAAAAGACTGTTTTTTCGTTTAAATATATGGCTTTAAGATATTTTTCTTGTACGTTGACATTTTGGTGTGTGATTTATAGTGTCCCAGAGTAACTTTTAGTGCTTTGGTATTTTATTGTATGTAGATGATTGCGTTCAATATGCTATTTATTATATTTTTCAACTGTAACTAGAACTATGAAATACTATTCGTGTTAAACTTCTACTGAATTTTTTTTTTATCTAAAATATCTGAGGTTTTTCAATATGTGTCAGAACTATTGTATAGATAACATTCTCGAGCTGTTGTGAGACATCGGGTCTACTGTATATCTGTAACTATCCTCAGCGATGCAGTGATGTTCCTTAACCAGTTTCCCGATGTAATCTTAGGGAGTATCGTGATTTCTTCGCTAACCTTCTCATCACTGCTAATTCTTGTAGCTGCTAGTAGTGTAACAAGCCTCTCATCATTGTAGTCTTTTAGCAGTATAGACGTTGCTTTAGGCACAAAACTTTGCCAGATAATATCGTTTAAGCTTATTGTGCGGATCTTCTCAGTGTAGTCAGGATGTATGACACTGTTGGGAGGGATATAATGAACATGACTTACCATTAGCCAGAGTATTAAGTGCTAGAGGGTTCACTCCACCTTCGAACATACATCACGTTTCGTATAGTCTATTAAGCGCCAGTTTGTTACTACACTCGGGATATAGTTGCTTCTTCCATAATCAGATTTTATATATAGTTACTCACATAACCTTCTCTCTGTACAGAGCCCTCAAAGGTAATTTTTCTTTTTTATCACACATTTCTGGAGTCCGTTTTGCCTTTGTACATACATTCTCACAGCAACTGTACGCGTATATCTTTACACACACCCTTCAAACATGTCCACACACATGTTCCCACACCCTCCGCCCATGTCTCTACACTCTTCACAAACATTCCCTTACACACCTATGTACACTCCTTACACAACTAAACATACTCTTCACACGTCTATGTAAGCATCTATCATAGCACTGCAGGCACCTCACAAAGCACTGCAGGGTCCGCACACATCTCCACAAACTCGTATATAGTACCACAGGCTCCACACAAGACTATGCATTACCCATACAGAACTACGCCCTCTACAAAAATATCACTAATGACGTAAATGACTCCTCGCAAATACCTGATGTCCCCACATCCTTCAGACATGTTCCCACACCCTCCGCCCATCTCTCTACACTCTTCACAAACGTCCCCTCACACACATATGTAGACTTCTTACACAACTATGCCTGATCTTCACACGACTATGTAATCATCTAACATAGCACTGCAGGCAACTCACAAAGCACTACATGCTCCGCACACATCTCCACAAACTCGCACATACAAAAATATCACTAATGTTGTAAAAGCACCTCGCACTCACCACATTTCCCCACACCCTTCAAACATGTCCCCACACATGTTCTCACACACTCCGTCCATGTCTCTACACTCTTTAACAACCATCCCCCCACTCACCTATGTACACTCCTCACACGACTATGTAAGTATCTAACATAGCACCGAAAGCACCGCAGGCACCGCATAAAGCACCGCAGGCACCGCATAAATCACCGCAAGCACCGCAGTTAGCACCACAGGCACCGCAGTTAGCACTACAGGCACCTCACAAGACTGTGCATTACCTATACGAAACTACGCCCTCTACACAAATATCACTAATGTTGTGCATGGCTCCCTGTACTATCCACATGCTCCACGCACCCTTCAAACATGTCCCCACACATGTTCTCACACCCTCCACACATGTCCCCATAACCCTCCACACATCGTACTTAAGGCACCTCACATAAAACAGCTGACACCTCGCATAAATCAGCTGGCACCTCACATAAATCAGCTGGCACCTCACATAAATCAGCTGGCATCTCACATAAACCTACTGGTACCTCACATAAACATACCTGTACCTCACTGCTCCGCACATAAATATGCCCACTCCGCACATAACTACCCCTGCTCCGCACAGAAATACACCGCTCCGCACATAACTACCCCTGCTCCGCACACAAATACACCTGCTCCGCACACAAATACGCCTGCTCCGCACTGCTCCGCACACAAATACGCCTGCTCCGCACTGCTCCGCACACAAATACTCCTGCTCCGCACACAACTACGCCTGCTCCGCACACAAATATGCTCGCTCCGCACATATTACGCCCGCTCCGCAATCATCTCAAGCACCTCATATGCCATCACAGGTATCTGCATACTTCATACGTGTCCACAGACCCTGCAAACATATTCCTACACATGTTTCCACACCCTCCACATTATCCCCACACCCTGCAAACATGTCCCCATACATGTTCCCACACCCTCCACCGAAGGCATCGATTGGTCCTGGCTTCACATAATCACATTCCAGCAAGAATTTAAGGGCTCCGCAGTTATTACCTTTATTTTTACCTACTGTATACTATGATGTTACCATACGTACATATAAGTCAGGTATTCACATTGGTGTTACCAATCTCAGACTCATAAGTCTCCACATTCTCACGGACCGCAGTTTCCACAGTGACGAACTCGAACTTTACTATCATACCAGACCCAATTATGATTTTAGGGGAGGTTGATGGCGTCCTGGAGCAGGATGGCCGAGAAGGTTCCAGTTATTGCTCACATAGCTTTTTCTGAGCTGGTCGTGCTACTTTATCCTTACAGATGTTCGTGTGCAAGGTCAGATTGTCAAGACGAGTGAACTAGGCGCTGCAGTAGTTGCACTTCAGCAGATTTCTTTCCATATTATGCTCACAATCTGCCTCATGTCGACGAGCATT
>PNEQ01078671.1:0-26962 GCA_003012365.1 Medauroidea extradentata
GAGCTGTCGTACAACAGTTCACACCTTTCAGGTTGTGTGATGGGAGATGTTGGTTGACTGGCAGCAGGTCCGGCAGCAGTGTAAGTCCCTGGGGTGTGAGTCTCGATGTTTGACTTTAGGGCGGCGGTAACCAGCTGCATGAAGACAGATGTCACGTTGTCTGTGTTGCTATTCATGGTGCAGACTGTTATTGCTGGTGAACACGACGAGGGTTGCTGCTGCTGCACAGCGAAGTGCCTTACACCAACCTCGGGAATGTGGCGTGTCCGGTACAGTTTTGCAACCCTTGAAACACTCCTTGCAGGGTAGACAGTCGCTGATATCTTCGTCCTGTTATAGATAAGTAGGCAGATTCTTGAAAATTGACATTATTTCGTGACGTGCAAATACCAAAAGAAACTCTTTTTGTAAGAAGGAGAGTTCTTGGTCCTTGTCTAGTGCTATAAGCGAACGATGTCTTCCGTATGCTACAATAGCAGACACTATTTTCTGTCCAGTGGGGCAGCATGCAAACATCTGAGCAGTCTTAGTGATATAAGTCCAACTGAAGCATGTGGAGAACTACAGTAGGCGACGATGATCGACAGCAATATGATAACGGCTGGGCTCAAGTAGCTATTTATACTCCAGTATATGCAGAAAGAGAAGTTGGGACAGGTTGTGACTTGACTGGCAATGATGGAGAGGGGAAAGAAGGGGAGGTGCAATGACAGTTCAAGGTCATGTGATGCCGAAAGAGAAGCTGTGATAGGTTCTGACAGGTGCAGCAGTGATGGTTGTGAAGAGGGGAAAGGAGGGGGGAAGTGAGCTGTGACAGGTTCAAACACGTGCAGCAGTTCTGTTGAAGGAGAGGGGAAAGGAGGGGGAAGTGTAATGATAGTTGAAGGTCATGTGATGTAGGAAGAGAAGCTGGGACAAGTTCTGACAGGTGCAGCAGTAATGGTGGCGAAGGTGGGAAAGGAGGGGAGAGGGGAAGGTACTGTAGATAACTGCATGGTTATACAAAACTATAGTCAGTTCCCTGCTGGATGTTGAAGAGGTCGGATGCTGTTCATCATGTCTGGGAGATGTGCAAGTAAGTGTCATAATTAATTACTGAATTTATCGGTTAAATCGATCGGGTATAGATTCGAGAATGCAGGATAATGTATCGATTGAATCGAAAATTATTAATTGTTTGAATTGATCGGTAATCGATCGGGTATTGTTACATAATAAATAATAACGATTGATTTTGCATTTTTCGTTAATAAAAATATTAGGGGTTATGTATACACATATACTTCATAGTGTGTGAACCTTATGTAAAGTACAACACATGAGTTAAATAATCGATTACTACAATATGGTGGCATTAGCAATAACTTCAAGGTCGAGCCGAAGGTTGCCGAGCATGGCCGAAGATTGCGGAAGGTTAACGAGCTTGGCCGAGCATACCCGATGTATTTTTTTAACTAAATAATTGTTATATAAAATATTTTAAAATATTTTATTTTTATTAAATAGTTTTTAAAAAGATTTTTTTTATTAAATTAATTTTTTAATGCATGTGGGGTTAGGATGTAATGCAAAATCAAAAAATTTTTTAAAGACTCAGAAGAAACCTCCAAGATGGCGGCCGGAAACAAGATGGCGGTTGGAAATTTGATGGGGCCGGAAACAATAAGGCGTCGGGGTGTCGGGTTACAGGGGTCAAAGGTCAAGGTCAAGGTCATGGGGTCAAAGTTCACGGGGTCAAAGGTCAAGTTCAACCTCACAACCTCAGCCGCCCGCCACTTGTCCCCGGACGAACTATTCTTAACTACTTATGTTGAAGGTGAAAATCCTCAGCGGGTTGAAAATAGATACCACGACCTCGAATCTAACTTTACTTTCTCAGGAATCGAGTTTCCAACACCCCTGAGACATATAAAGGTATTTGAGAGGAACAATACTGAGGTATCAGTAAATGGGTACTCGCTATGTGCAGACAAGATCATACCTATACGTGTGAGTAAGGAGAAGAAGGACATTCACTTTGACCTGCTTCTCCTAACTACCGAAGACAATGCACATTACTGCTACATAAAGAATTTCGAGCGACTGGTGCGCTCCCAGCTGACGACTCATACGGAGAAAATACACATATTTAAATGGTGCTTTACTTACTTCGACGACCAGACAAGGAAATCGGTGCTGACAGGCCAGCAGCGTCTAGAGCAACATAAACAGTACTGCTATACGCACGCAACCACACGTGTCGAGATGTCGCAGCCAGGGCCCGATGGCAGACCGCCGGTACTCGAATTTCATAACTATCACTATGCCGACAAGCTACCAATAGTTCTGTATGCTGATTTTGAAGCCGTTTTAAAGCCTGTACATACCTGCGAACCTGACCCTAGCATGTCATATACGTACACCTACCAGAAGCACGAGGCATGTAGTTTTTGTATATATGTTAGGGTCGACAATACTGTAGTACCAGCGAATTTGACTACAGTGTTGCCTGAAGAACTGATACTATACAGGGACCATGATGTGGAGGAAAAGTTCATACAGACAATAGTTGATATTGGCCATAAGGTGAAAGGTATATACGCCATATCCAAGAAAATGCTGCCACTAACATCGTTTGAAAAAGCCAGTTTTGAACATGTGTCTTCGTGCATTTACTGTATCTGTGCATTCACTGCAGTCAACTATAAGGTGAAGGAGCACAACCATTTCACTGTCAATTACGTAGGGGCTGCATGTAATGGATGCAATCTGCTGTTACGATGCCCAAAGAAGCTGGTGGTATTTTTTCACTACCTGGGTTATGATGATAGTTTTATCATACGGCAGCTGGGATACAATAGTAAAGATATTTTCATAATTCCCCACACATGTGAGAAAATTATCACATTTTCAAAAGAGCTTGGTGATCGTTTCTCTGTACTGTTTGTGGACACATTTAGGTATATGGCACGAAGTCTCGCATCGCTAGTTGAGTATTTGCCTTCTTCGAAGTTTACAAACGCATAATGGTTTTTCAGTCAGGCTCGTCACGCACAAAGGTTTCTTCCCTTATGATTACGTTGACGATATGGACAAGTTGAAAGAGCCGTTCCTGCCCCCGAAATCGGCCTTCTACAATAGACTTACAGACTGTGATATCAGCGATGAGGACTACGACCATGCACAGACTGTATGGAGAACGTTTGTTGCTCTAAGCTGGGGGATTATTCTGACTTGTACCTCACAACAGATGTTCTCATATTAGCCGATGTCTACGAGAATTTCCGAGAGCTGTGCATTGACACATACAAGCTCGACTGCGCACGTTATGTTAGCGCCCCGGGTTTTGCCAACGACGCCATGTTGCGAATGATGGACGTCAAGTTAAAGCTCCTCACAGACTACGACATGCACATGTTTGTCGAGGAAGGGATCAGCGGTGGTGTGGCGCAATGCATCAAGCGCCATGCGGTCGCTAACAACATGTATGTGGCAGAAACGTACAATGTCAGCAAGCCGAAAACATTCCTGGAATACCGGATGCCAACAATCTGTATGGTTGGACCATGTCTTTACAACTCTCAGTAAGCGGCATCAAGTGGGGAGACACTGGCATAGATGTGATGGCGGTATCAGACGACGGACCTGTCGGCTATATTCTCGAGGTAGATGTCGAGTATCCCCATGAGTTGCACAATATGTATAAGGACCTGCCATTCCTGCCAGTGAACAAGTGTCCTCCGGGCTCGAAGCAGCCTGAACTGCTTACGACTCTCGAGGATAAGCATAACTACATTATCCACTATAGGAACTTAAAGCAGGCAGTCGACCATGGGCTTAAAGAAACCAAAGTCCATCGTGTTCTCGAGTTTCAACAGTCTGTGTGGGTAAAACCATTCATCGACCTGAACACCTCGAAATGTCAAGCCGCCACATCCGATTTTGAAAAGGAGTTTTTCAAATTAGCCGTCAATTAAACTTTTGGCAAGTTGATGGAGAACAAACGCAAGCGTCAAAAGATGGAGCTGGTGTGTAATGGGAAGCGACTTAGGAAACTAATAGCTAAGCCAACATTTCTCGATTGTACGATTTACGATGAAAATTTGGCCCTAGTACACCTACAACATGAGAATATAGTTTTCGACAAACCAATATACGCTGGATTGGCAGTACTGGACCTGTCGAAGACGCTCATCTACCGGTTCCATTATGACGTAATGCGAGCCAAGTATAATGACAAACTGGAACTCCTTTATATGGACACAGACAGCTATTTGTACGAGATACGAATGGGTGACTTTTATGCAGACATGTTGTCGGAAAGAGCGTTATTTAATGAGTTCAACAATTCTGGATAAACGCCCACCCACCCTTGCTATTCGCCGACAAACAAGAAAGTTGTCGGCAAGTTCAAAGATGAGTATAATGGCAAGGTAATGGTGGAGTTTATAGGTCTCAGAGCCAAACTGTACAGCTTTAAGTGTGATAGCGAGGAGACTATAAAAAGGGCAAAAGGGATACTGAAGTGCGTTATTAAAAACAAAATAACATTCGAGGACTTCAAGGATGTTTTGGTTTCCAGGTAGCCAAAACATGTAAACGTGCAATGCATAAGGTCACACGAGCACCGGCTGTTTAAGGAGTGCATAAACAAGTTAGCACTAACTGCGACAGACGACAAGCATCTCGTACTGGAATACGGTGTCCATATGTTACCATATGGATTTTATACGTAGTTTAGCGAATATTTTTAGTTCAGAATACGTAGTAGATATTTAGTTAATTTCCTGGCTGTGGTTTTTGTATATGTATATAGTAGTTGTAATGAGACAGAAGAGTGTAAATATGTGTATACGATGAACAAATCGATATTCAAGAGGAGAGAGAGAGAGAAGACTGAATTGTGAGTAACCCCGCCAGAACTCTGTGACAGATTTGAATCCAGGATTTTGATGGTCCCAAGCCCATAAGAGGAAGGGCGCTGCATTATGTAGGATGAAATAGGAGACACGTGAGAAAACCTACTTGCAGCATGTACATTCCGCATGAGACTGTCATTGTTGCAGTCCCTATATCTGTTTACATATAGGAAGATTATAATAAAATCTGAATTATATAGTAATTGATTAGACTTTAAAAAACAAATACAACGGTGTATGTGCTTTACAATTTCGAGCATATAATAGCATAATATAGAGATATAAAGATGTAAAGTTTTAAATATTTTCATTATCTTCATGTTAGAAGTCATCGCCGGCTGGATGCTGGACCTATGTCCAGGCTGGTGTACATTCTGGCGTCATGTCTTAGGAATGTGCTGACTCTTGGGTACAAGGAGGGAGGGGGAGTCCAAAGGTTAGTATTGCACAATACTGTGAAACATGTAATTTAATGTATCAGCGAGAAGAGGAGAAGCGAGGAGTAGTGTGGGGGGAAATGTGCTCATGAGAAAGACGTTGAAAGTCACCTACAGAGATGTGTCATGTTGCGACACCAATATGATGTCACGTCTCAGGAATGTGATGACTCATGTGATGGGGGAGTGAGGGGGGAATCCAAAGTGTAGTATTGCGCCGTACTGCGACACATGTATGTGCTGACTCGGTGAGGAGGGGAAGGTGGTACAGGATGACATCATGGTATGGAGGGGAGGAGTGTCACATGATGAGTACGTGATTAGCATGTATGAAGTGACTTGGGAAGAAAGGTGAAGGTCAAAAAAAAGGTTGGCGAAGACGAGGGGATGAGTAGGTGTCTGCCACTGACTTGCGTGTAAAGTAGGGAGGGATACTAAGGAAGCCCTATCTAGGCATATAGTGTTAGTAATATTTTTAATTTAATCGAAAAAAATATTTTCTGTATGAGGTGTGAGTGGGAGATGGTAGGAATGCGAATTAGAAAAAAATTTCGGAAAACTCGGAGAAAACCCCTATACTTTATTGGGTTTATAGTAAATCGTTCGGGAATAGCTAGGGGGTGTGGTGGAGAGCTCGCCTGGGTGTGATATAGTTAATTACATAAATTAAATTTGTTAAAGAGATGTTTTATGTTATGAGGCGAAAGTTAGGTTAGGTTGGAATGAAAATTAGAAAAAATTTTCGGAAGATTCGGAGATAACCCCTATATTTTATTTTATTGAACTTTATGGTATTAGTTCGGGGATTGCTAAGATATGAGTCGGGTTTAGGTTATTAGCATGGCAAGGGGATGCGGAACCTGTTTAGCTGTGGTAATGTAAATTATTTACCTTAGTTTTACTAGAAATACAATTTTACATTATTAGGTATGAGTGGGAGTTGGTAGGAATGCGAATTAGAAATTTTTCGGAAGACTCGGAGGAAACTCCTTCAAGAAGGTAGTCTACATTTTAATAAAATATTTGAAGACGGGTATCGCGGACAAGATGGATGCCGGAAACAAAATGGCAGGCATACATGTATTAATTTTTAAATTTTTGAATTTTTTGAAATTTTTTAATTTTGGGAATTTTTGAAATTTTTTAAAGTGACGTAATCCAAGATAGCGGCGGTAACATTATCCACGATGGCGGCCGGTGACATCAACCGCGGATCCGACGATCCGATCACAGATCCTATGTGCCAGAACATACTAAAATATACTACTTGTTGGGTGTTTTATTTTTCGTTTTTGATTACACTAAATAAATCTTTTGCTATGGCACAAAGAGCGAATAATCAATCTCCATGTAAAGTCAGACATGTAACCTTGCCAACACTATCACTGCAGTTGCGTCCATGTAGCGTTCAAATGTCGTACATAAATACAGACATAAGTATTTGTGTGTAAGTTTTCTTTAATACTTTAAAATTTATATTTTTCCCTTCACTAGTTGAAAAATAGCTGACAATCAAGATCAAGAAACCACTTTTAAGAGCCAGTGCCACACACATGGTTGTATACAATGTCGTGCAGTCAGTTCTGACTTTAACAGATTTATCGAAACTTCCAATGTGAATCATTTGTGTTTTTAAACAGAAAGAAGATAAAGTGTTAGCAGATGTTTATAATTCTTAATTTTTCTTCAATATTGATTGTTAATATACTCGAATTTATATGATAAATGCAGTTTTTCGACAATTTTGGTGTGCATTGTTTTACAAGTGGAGTACCATTTTGTTATATTATTTTTATAGAGACATAGAGTCGTTACTAATAGTAAGGCAGTTTTAGGAAAGGACTTGAGTCCGCCCGGCAGGACCTGCCAATGGCAAGCCACGTCCAATGAAATGAGACACAATACGTAGATGGGGTCGACGTGAGTGTAATCCGTCCAGGCAACCACTGAACGCAACTGGCGATGTTGTCGCGACTGAAACTGTTTGGACCACACACATAGTGAAATATGTGAATCTACCCTAACCTGTCACTGTTCATAAGCTGTAGTACATTTATCGATAGCCGAAATTTAAATTTGCAAGTTTTGGCTTCATCTAGAAAAGAATATATACGTTCACGTATTATGAAATTTCACTGCAAGTACAACCATTTACATCATTCATAGAAGATAAAATAATTACAGCGAAATTTACTTAATACGTTATTATGATAATATATCTTTATTTTTGGATATTCGTGTTGATGTTGCCCTTGTGATTCCAAGCGATGTTTATCTTATATTCACTGCCTGCGAAATATGTAACAACGACCCGTTGTTTAAATTCCGCACTCGAAATACTGACGCACACGAATAACAAATTCTCTGCTTTGCGATAGTAAAAACTTTCTGTCTCCCACCTGCACTACATTCGTGCATTGTATATTTTTACACTGCCTCCCAGACACGTCACTGCATGCAGTATTATTGTTGGATGTTAAAACAGGTGTACTGGTACTAGCAATAATGTATCCCCCCATGAAAGCATTTTGGATCTGCCCCTATGTAAAACGAGACTGAATTTGTCAGCATACAGAAAAAAAGGTGTGTGCCAGTAAGTGTTCATAACACACAAAATGTAAGAAATACGAAAAATGTACGATCCAATAATTTCTGGTTTCGCAAAACATTATACATATACATTTTTCCTGTAGACGTGTGCCTAGCACACCTTCCAAATAGTCAGTCTGCCACACTCAGTGTGTTGTTCTATTCAGTGTTTTCATATGTGAACTACTTTGCACTGCACGAAGTCTGCCTCCCTCGAGGTGCTGTATTGCGACGCCGAACGCCATGTTAGTGAGTCGCAATCTGACACGCGTAGGTGACAGACGGTCTCGTTTACACCGAGTCCTTCACCAGTTTTGATCAGTAATTTTTAGTTTCAACAGTTTAGTTTTAATTAGCGGAACCGTTCTTGTTGTTGTTTATTACTCGGGGCTCCTCACGACCCCCCGCCAGTGGTCGCAGCCAGGGGCTTATACATACACTTGTTTACTCAGTCCCTTAATGACTAATGCTGGAGCATTCTTATTTTTCCTAGTCCTTCTACAGAGAGTAAGACTTGCTGGAAAAAACAAGAGGACTAGTTTTTGAAGTAACACCAATAATTCTAAGGCTTGGTAATGGATATATAGATAATTAAAAAATCTGTATCTAAAATAGCTTTGCAAAATTCTTCCGAATGCAGCTTATCTCTGCGCCGCTATCTAATAAAACCGAAACTTGCAATCTACAAACTTTTAACACTAATTCAGGACATAAAGTTTCTTGCAAATTTTCTATTTCCTCGTCTTGCTCTGTCAACAAAAATTCTCGATCGGTTTCTCCTAGCATAACTGTATGAATTATTTTTTTTTCAGTTGAAGTAGGTGGCTCTGCTATTTTGTCATGCAGATTAAAATTAATGTCAAAATTCTCGATCGGTTTCTCCTAGCGTAACTGTATGAATTATTATTTTTTCAGTTGCAGTAGGTGGCTCTGCTATTTTGTCATGCAGATTAAAATTAATGTCAACGGGATCTCTTAGGTAGCAAATTGCCTGACGGGTCTGTGATCGGTCCCGTGTCTCACTGACCTCCTCTAGTTTAACTTTTGATTGTAAATTTTGCTGGTATGGTTAAAATTATCATCGTTATTCCAAGAACCGTGCGAATTTGCAGGAAGAAAAGGTTGAATACGAGGATCCAGGGGAGTTTGCTTTGCGAAATATCCGTTTTCATGCATAATCTTAGTACTCATTACTTAGCACATTTGTGGCTGAATATTTGTACTGTCATTTAACTTTCTTTTTGTTTTATACTTTTTCCAAGTTCGTGCAAACCACCATTTAATGTGCTAGTAGTCTCATCAGTGTTACCACTACTTGTTTCAGTACTTTGCACTGGATGTTTATAGCTGTTCTGCACATGTCTTCGCTGCTCGTCCTTATTCCTTTCATTCCTTTCATCACTGTAAAATTGTTGTTTTTTCCATATCTGTTTCCCGAACTATTCCACCTTTTATTCTGATAATAGCTGTTTCTGTAGTCGACACACGAATAGCATTTCCTGCCTCGAAACGAAGTGGGATTTCCAGTACAGTTAATCCGAGGACTACACCGATATGGTTTAGTATGGTAAAACTGAACATGAGCATGGTTGCTGTGTTTATTTGCACCTTTGTATATACGACCTGTTTCTTGTGGGTACAATGGTGGATAACTGCCTGTGCTACCCATTCGGTCATATTCCTTATAGAACTGGTGACGTTGTAGTTTGTCAATATTCTCAAAAACTAATAAAGCCTCTCTGAATGCAGACAAGTCGATGAAGTGATGTCATGACCAGTGAAACTGATACCGATATGGAAGCTGATGTAATACCATCTCAATAAATTCCTCTGTGCTGATTTGTGGATCTAAGTGCCTCCACTTTTCATACTTCTGTGATAAATGTGTTTCCAAATGTTTTTCGCGACCAGGAGTAAATATTTCGGTATGTAATTAAGCTCTTAACTTCCCTTAAACGTTTTGCTCCAGAAATTTTCAATAAATTTACTTTTGAAATCAGAGTTTGAGCTTGTATTAGGTCGGATGAGCTCCCACCAATAATAAGCAGTTGAACTTCAACCCAAATTCAAACATCGCAACATATCCCCATCAGTTAAGCTAAACATATTAGCGTATTCTTCAAACTTTATTAAGAATTTTATTGGATTATATCCTGTTCTTTCTTCGAACCTTGGAACTTGTTCTACCAATAGTTTTGAAGAGTGGTGATTTTGTGTACTTACTGGTGCGCAGGGATTATCCAACTGGTTTTTTGATACTTCTGTCGAAGAAGTGAAGTTATTCGGTGATGATGTGGTTGTATGTTCATGTGAGATATCTGTGCTTGTCGATTTGTTAACCAGTAAGTTATGCAGTGCTGCAGCGACATGACCTATCTCGTCTTCTACTGAACTGATTTTCTTACTTAATTGCTCTATTTCAACTGTCATTTTAGCCCTTTCTATACATGTGTTTTTCTCGACCTGCAAGAGGCGTTGTTCTAAATACCTTTCGAATGAATCAAGCTGAGATGTTCATTAATTTGCTCCAGGCTTGAGCTTGTACCGTGATTTTCTAACGTCACAATATGGTTCTCAATTTCACTAATCTGTTTGAAACATTGCTCCCTAACTTGTTCAATCACCTCCCGGGTGGTGCTTATATCCCCTTGTAATTGTTGTGAAACTTGCACCTCTACACTTTGACTAAGCTGGGTAAAGTTATTATATACCTGCTCTCTAAATCTGGCCGTGGAGCCGTTTATCTGTTAAGCTTGCTCCTTAGTCTGCTCAGTTAAACTAAGTCGTAGGTGTTCAGCTTGCTCTCTAGCCTGCTCAGCTTATACTCTAGCCTGTTCAGTTAAACTAAGCTGTAGTTGTTCAGCTTGCTCTCTAGCCTGATGCTGCATGGATGTGATCATAGCTGTCAGTTGTTGCAAAGTATTTTGTGTAATGTCAGCATGAAAGTCGTCTGAAATGCTAACAGTAGGAGCTGAGTCATCGATTGAACTTCAGTTATCCGATTAGTATGAACAATATCAGCATGGTCTGCCATTTGTTCGGATGGGTATTCAAAATATGTATAATTAAAAGGCGCAGTACTCCTAAGAAAATAATGAGTTTTTCTTTCGTTACTCATTAACTAATCGATCTTTTATCTGTGTGTTCTTCGGGCCACACTTGCTGCGACAATGTAATATCTCTAGACATTTATATAAATAAGGTTCATGTTAAATACCGTGGTCTAGCTGTTAAATAATTTTAGTGGAGCTAATGAGCTTCTCTTAATTTCAACTTTGGTGTATCGGGTAAAAATGTGAAAAACATAGATCAAAGCCAAAAAAAAAAATTAGAAAAATTAAATAAATGTTATCTGCTTGCTGCTGAAACACAATAAATAATTTAGAATAAGATGTACTTATCGCACATCAATAATGACTGAGATGTTTACAGCTTCTCTTCCAGCTTACATGACATTTTACAACTCTATAAATCCATAATTCAATATTTCAAAACATTTTTCAGGTATTTTAATTTACTTCTGCTCCAAAACTTCCAAACAATATTGCAACCATAGATTACCTAAAACAAAGAGAAATGTTTACATATTACTGTGATCTGAAATGATGCTATGAAAAAAGTATTTTTTCAAACAAACTTTCAAGTAATAAATAAAATGGAAATTATAGCTTTCAAAATATATCACATTAATATCTACGACAAATTTTGAATTTACAAACGTTACAGCAGATACCAGTCTATTACTTATGGTGAGTTATCTATGGAAACTATTCGCATATTTCATTTAAGAGTAGTGTTTTGCTCACCCCGACTTTAGTGACATGTCGTGTACATTTGAGTGTGTTGAGGCATGAAGACTGGCCCTAACAAGTCTCCGAAGAATCTGTCGTTTGGTGGTGCACCAATCCACTAGTATGTAGCCTGCCCTGTGGTCGTCGGTCTGCCGACCCTGGGATCATCATAAAAGGGTTATTTCCGTGGCTTTTTAACATGGGGCCTCAGCTCCACGTCATAATGTCGCCCGAACTTGTGGGGCGTAAATCATAATCATCACTGCAATAGCCAAGAAAATTCAGATTCTGCAATGTATTGTATGTGCATATCCAGGGGACGCCGGCTATACAGTTCCAGGTGAAGCAGGAAGTTGGCCGGACATATTGCACACCCAGCAAGCCAGTGGTGTCATCCCTCCCTCCCCACTGGCTGGGTGGTCATACCATTCAATAAAGATAGGAATAGAGTGGTATTCCATATGGGAAAAATCTTGACCACACTAAGGAAATTTTTTTTCGGTAGTTCGCAGATTCGCACACAGAGACGCTAGTATGGTCCAGCCGAAGCCGGCATGTCGCTGACATCACAGCTATCACCCCGTACCCCCTCCCAGAGCTGGGTGGTAGCAAGCCGCTCGACCGGCGGAAGCAGGTCGTTTTAAATGTGTCCCATTAGTGATCACCCTCTGTTCCCCCACCCCTTGCCGAGGACGAGTCTTCCTTTTTCCTTTCTTTGCAGGCTCCTGTGTCGCTGTACAATGTAGTTCTCCCCGCCTGATTCATGCTTCACAACTGCTCACCATGGCATGTGCTAGTTACGATAGACTGTGGTTCACTAGCTGTAAGAACAGACATGCAAATCTTTTTGGCAAAATTTACTTGTTTTAATTTCCCCGGAAATATAAGCTAGTGAACTAGTAATTTTATTTTAAATTGCCGTAACTTAACTATTTTTGTCATTTCATTTCCGTTACTTTATATCAAAAAACTACTTAAAACCAACTTCCACTAAAATTAAATAATTTAACTCGACTGTAATTGCCTAGTTTGTATTTATAATATAGTGTTGCAGAACATTCGCATTCATAACGTACCTAAGAAAACATAACATGAACTACGCATATGTATAATTTTCTAAAATGAATGCTATGGCAGTACCCGATTTTAACAATTTTAATAAATTTTTACATCCCATCTATACTTACAAATGTACGTATATCGTTGTATGTGAGTGTCTCTTTCGCTTTTAATTTTGCAAGCATAATTATTTAAGTAAGAAGAGCTACGGTTTAAAAATACTGTAATTATATTAATGTATTGTGAATTATATTCGTGATTAAGGGACAGACCATGAACAATTTTAATTGTGTTAACAATTTTTATATGTGTACACAAAATGATTTGATTTGTAGACATACACTGTCACTGTTTTATACAATAATGGAAATTTTCTAGCATTATAGTTTTTATATAATATCATATCAAAGCCCAAATTAGCATTTAGCTGTTTTACACATAGAACTAAAACCAACTGACGTACAGAATTTAAATAAATATCACTGTAGGAAAGTGTTATGGGCTACATACAGACATTAATAAAAACACTACATTGAAATGTTTTGTGTTTTTAACAATTATCAAAAAATTGCAAGTTTTAATTTTAAATTCAGCAGTTTTTTAAAAATAAAAAAGAATTCAATGTGTGTCTTTACTCGCGTCTAGACGTAGCACGAGACGCTATTGTTGAGTGGGAATTATATAATTTCTGTATGTCAGTTAGTTTTTCTTTCCTGTAATAAAGAGTTTTGTTCTAATTTTGGGACTGACATGCCGCTATACAAAAAAATTGAAGGCTAGGAAATCCTCAACACCGAAAAAATATTTATAATGTATGTCTATAAAAATCATGTCTCGTACAAATGTAACATAGCGTTTTATCTATGTCACAGCCTTGGGTAAATTGTTTTGATTAAGTTGGTTAAACTGCTAAACAAAGAAGTTTGATGCTTTGAAAGGCTAATTTATGTTACACTATTGATTTATTTTTCTTTTCAGATTTTTTTTGTCTATGCGTGAGTAACTTGTAATATTTGATGTATTGTAACATGGTTCCAACGAATTTAGTTGAATGTAATAATTTATCACTTCGTCGTAGGTCAGGTTTATACTCAGAACACGTTCAGTTTCAAAACCTCGATTGGAGTGAGCTTTGCGCAGCAACAAGGAAGAAGTACGTATGATATCTGAGAGAATATAAGAAGGTTTTTTGGAAGTAATGGTTTTGAACTGTTGATTCTGCGAGGATGATGAGAATTTCCAGTTTTGGACCTTTAAGATAGCGGGAAATGGCCGTTATTGATCGTTTTGATGTTCCTGAGTGCCTGAAGTATAGAAATGAGTATCTTTTCAGCAGGAGAGCAGTCCGTCAATGAAGTACAAGAGAGGACGTAATTAGCCAGGGTCCACGACGGCGACTGCTGGAACTTCACTGCTCAGCTGTCGAACTGAAGAAGAGATCAGGAAGCTGGTACACAGAAGGCTGATAACAACAGCAGAAAGAAGAGCTAAGTACGTGAAGAAATCCAAACTGAGCGAGTTTGAAATCGGCGATTTGGTCTTGGTGAAAACTCATTCTATATCACAGTTTTGGGAGCGAATAACGCGTAAAATGTTACTGATGTACGAAGGTCCGTATAAAATAAGCAGGATAATTAGGAATAACTGCTACGAGTTGATTAACATTGACAATAATGAGGTTAAAAGCAGGTATAATATTACCCAGTTATGCAAGTATGCTACATTAGAGCAATGAAGAACAACGGTATATTAACCTAATGGTAGATTGTACATCTACGTTTATGCTTGAAGAATTGCTATGCTATGTTTAAGTGATGCGAATATGATGGGTCACGGAGTGACTGATTGTGATGTGGTTGGCTGCTCAGCAGGCGTAATAACGATGTGTCCTGGAGCCTGGGTTGCCCAGTAGACGTTTGCCCCGACATGTTGTCGAGGAGTTTTATTTTGCCGTTTATGCCATATTGTTGTCGCATTTCACAATTTATGTTGTGTTATTTACGTCACTGACTGAAAGAGGAAGTGTAATACCTCTTTAGCATGGTTTAATCAAAAAGACGTAAATGGAAAGGTAACCTTTATAACTAAAGTGAAGGATCTACGAACTCATTACATAATATGTTAAGTAGTAACATTGTAAAGATAAAGAACGGCGTCGAAGTACTGTACGAGAGATGGAAGATACATAAGGATGTACTCAAGAATATTGATGAGCGTAAAATAACACGTTGAGAACGCCAAAGTTAAGTTAGGAATATGTCTCAGAGAAAGGAAAACGCTGTGTTAAAAATCCCAAGAGCAAACTGATTGAAACACAAATATTTATAACCATTTCGCTATTCACATTAGGATTCAGTTCACCTAATAAATACAAAGAAGAACACTTGTTTCTGCCTAATGCAGATTTGGTACCAAGTTAAAATAAACAGTGTACACATATTTTTTTCTCACACGGTTAGGGGAGTGATTTGAGTTGCAATTGTGCGGTCTTGGTACTGGTAGTTTTATTGTATGAACATTGCTATTGATTGAAGATCGTTTAGATTAAATATTTAAAGGCGACTGTTGGTTGAACACTTCCGAGTGATTTAAATGTAGAGTGGATTTAAGCATCATACATGGAGAACGCTAGAGAAACGAGGTTACACTTGTAACGAAATAGACTGTCTGCTGCAGACTACCAGCGAGTGGTGAACTACTGTGCTAGGACAGTTCCGTGCTGACACAGGAGTACATGGTGTTTATTTCCAGTGTGATTGAAAAACAGACCGAACGTGGTTCAGAGATGTTTCTATTTTTTTTTTTGAGAACTATTTCTGAAATTGAAATATTTATTATTCTTTCCCAGTTAAATTTATTTTGAATTATTAAGGGTAGTGATGGTGAAGTTTGTGCAGAAGGTTAATTGATTGTAGGAGATAGCTATTGCATCTGAACTATATAGATAAATATTTATAGCAGATAGCTAAGGAACTTTGATTTTCAGAAATACATTTTTTCCTTCTCTCCTATGATATTCAAGGTTGCTACAAGTTTAAGTTGATATGTATAATGGTATTTTGGTGGAGCTTAAGCTTATCGATTTTGATGATGATTTAGTAAATTTACCTCAGAAGTATCGACATGGAATCGATTTCACCAAATTGGAAAATCGTTTTCATGTCTAGCCGAAGTAATCTGTAACATAGCATTTTCTCTATGTCAAAGCCTTCGGTAAATTGTTTTGATTAAGCTGGTTAAACTGCTAAACAAAGAAGTTTGATGCTTTGAAAGGCTAATTTATGTTACACTATTGATTTATTTTTCTTTTCAGATTTTTTTTTGTCTATGCGTGAGTAACTTGTAATATTTGATGTATTGTAACACGGTTCCAACAAATTTAGTTGAATATAATAATTTATCACTTCGTCGTAGGTCAGGTTTATACTCGGAACACGTTCAGTTTCAAAACCTCGATTAGAGTGAGCTTTGCGCAGCAACAAGGAAGAAGTACGTATGATATCTGAGAGAATATAAGAAGGTTTTTGGAAGTAATGGTTTTGAACTGTTGATTCTGCGAGGATGATGAGAATTTCCAGTTTTGGACCTTTAAGCTAGCGGGAAATGGCCGTTATTGATCGTTTTGATGTTCCTGAGTGCCTGAAGTATATAAATGAGTATCTATTCAGCAGGAGAGCAGTCTGTCAATGAAGTACAAGAGAGGACGTAATTAACCAGGGTCCACGACGGCGACTGCTGGAACTTCACTGCTCAGCTGTCGAACTGCAAATTCTAAGAAGTGAGTTAGTATTCAGTCTGATTACAGTATCTGGACTTGTAGGAATTGCGCTCAAATCACATTATCACCTATAGTAACATTTCAAGATAAATTCAATTTTTTAACTCTACTCGGATTAATAACAGAAATTTGCAATAACACAACAAAAAGAAAAATAGCTGAAAATGTTCATTGGTTCCCCGCCCCCTGAGCTAGCCACATGTAATACTTAATAATTATCGAATTGGTTACGTCACATTCGTGACGATGTGTAATGGTCTGTGGAACTAAAGTATAGATTAAAGCAAACCTACATATTGGTATCCAACGCACCTTTACCTAGCATTCCATGTAGATTATACAGTACATTACACAAATATAAAAATTACAAGAGATATTAACAATTTGCAGAGTCTCCCTCCACAATACTGTAATACCGTGGCAATAAATAAACATTTGGAGATTAGCATTGTATACATTTGTATTATTTAAATAAGAGGGTGTATATTTATTAATGTGTAGTATTCGGTTACCGTTAACTTACATTAACTAATTTTTTAAATCGGTTCTGTACTTATTCCATAGTATAAACTGCACAGTAATTATTGCTGTCTTTAATTAATAATATTTACCTGCGAAGAGTTAATGGTTATTGCTGAAAATAATTTTGCAACAATTTGTTTCTTTGCCTTATGTGCACATCAGCATCTCTGCTTCATGAAAAAGCGGAGCTCATTTTTCTTTGCCAATTAAAACATTGGTTACTGCGATACCACGCGTCTGTGACTTGCAGGAAGAACCACAACTAAAAATTTTAAACATTCCATCACTGACCGCGAAACAGAGCTGCACAGGTGCACATAAGGCATTAACACAAATTGTTTCGAAATTATTTTAAACTTCAATATGACTGGCTCTACTAATGACAGTAAAATTATTTAGAAATGTTATCCATATATGTGCGGCAATTCTAACCTTACCATACTATGTAATGTATAAATTATAAAGCATGGAATCAACAACCAACATCTGTTTATATGGCTTCAGGAAATACTAGACAAAATCGTCTTACACTGCATTACATCATATAGTCCTACACTCAAAAGGGGTGAATGAATGCTAAATATTTATTTAACAAATTTACTCAATGTTTTTGCTAAAGTTGACGTAAAACATCTTGAACAAAGAAGAATTTAGGCATTACAAATTTTACATCCAACAATAAAATTTCGATTTACTCTACAACAATTGTTTTTAAATATAGCCATGATTTTCTGTGTCTTAGCCTAAGGGAGATGAACTTACAAGATAAATCAGCATTTGAGAGAATGGTAATTAACGCTATTTAAATTATTCATATTAATTACAAATTGACTAATAGTTCAGTTATATTTGCCAGCCAGGATCATTAAAACTTTACGAATTATTTAATAAGATGTCTAACACCTATGTGTTACCAATGTGTTTGGTGGCCTTGTTTGCAGTGCGTTTTATAATATGAATTAAAATTTTATTAAATCATTATGTGCTATAATAGTTCATTAGTATTTTTTTTAATAGGCATAGTTTACAGAATGATTAAGAGCATAAAGCAAGATTTTCAAAATGGCACATAGGACCAACTGTGTAATTCAAGTGATACAAAAATTTTGAGGGATAACAATTTTTTTATGTTGTATTTATCTTTTATTTGTGCATACATATACCCGTCCACTTATTGTTTTTTGCGATCTTCACTTAATAACTGTAAGACGTTAAGGAAACTTGATAAAACATAAAAGTGTAAAAGTATTCAAATTATGTTGTAATCTGAACATGTTAAAATGATCAGCACATATACATAAAGAGACGAAGTAAGTATGTGATAGGCATTCACATTCATGTTTTAGTAATAATATATATACAACCCAGACAACAGGCAAAACTGAAGTAATATGTACCAAGACTTTACATATTTTCGTATTAAATAAATGGACCACAAATGGCATAAAGCTATTTCTACCCAAACATTAAAATTGTCATGTGGCCGGCAGACTTTTATACAATTTAGAACGCCTTAGATAGAATACAGAGTGTTTTTAACATGCCACTCAAAGACACTGGTAATTGCTGCACCAGACATCGGATAGAGGTGGAATGTCACCCCAAGCTGCACCTAAAGACGTTAAGAAGATGGTAGGTAGTACAGCACAGGCTTCCCTTCGGTTTAACGTGGACCAGTGGTACTCGTCGATCTGGGCAAAATAATAACTAAGTAAGAGGGGAACAAATATACTTACTGTTTACATTTAAAACACCTGAACATACTCTCTCTATATGTTGGCCCAGTAGAGGAGCTAGATATACCAGAAAGTAGTGAACTGCAACGTCCACAGCGATAACGACGCCTAAATACAATCTTTATCGATAAAGTATCATCATCACCTACAATATATATGTTCCACTGTGCACTGTACACAGAAATACCACTGAGATTTTACAGTTGTATGTCTATTATAATTAGGGCACCTCTCAGAACGTGGGATGTCGGGTTGCCTATTCATTACAATGATGTAAACGATTTTTTTATAATCATCACACTTTACTAAATCAATTACCCATTACACATCAATTTATTCTACATATTTGTTAGTTTCTTTTTTAGTATAATTCTACTATCCATTAAATATCATCCAACACCATAAACTTCTATATCTACATCTTACATTACAATCTTTACATGGTTAGATCCTCTATACACTATAATACATTGTAACTTGCGTTACGGCACGTTGTACTCCTTACACACCAGAACTCATTATTTTGGATGAAATTAAGCATCCCAAAAAGGCGCACCATAAGACCTTATGGAAGAACACATTGATTCTTCCATCGTTCGATATTACTTGACGATTCCATGAACTATAAACTATGTATTACTTCAAGAGGGACATTGTATCTCGCAAATTGTCGGACTTCCAATGTAATACAGAATAAAATTACTTTATAATATCAAAAGAATTACTCACTTACGACCCGAAGGCGAACCATCTGGCTGGAGGTTGATTCGAAACTTCTCTAGAAGTTGCTGCGAGACTACTTCGCCAAGACTACCATCAAGACAATCGCTGATACTCCCCGATCACGTCAACCAGAAGAAGACCAGATTTTAAAATCAATTTCGCGAGGCTAAAATAGCGAGCCAACGACATCAAGAGGTTACAACAATGGCTCGGTCTCCTTACCTGTGACCTCGGAACAGCCGTGGACATGTTTTCCGCACGTCCTCCACTCAACTTTCTTTGTTTGCCGAGGTCTACAGCAGGTGATGAAATCATCACGGCCCCTAGCTTGCTCACGTTATAATTAACCATTCCTATGCGAGAGGGATCGCCTTACAGAAACATATCTTGTGGGTCGTCTCGCTAACGTTTCATATTCGTGCTAAACCGCTGGCAAGAGTCTCATGAAACTTTGTGTTAACATGAATATTACTGCTTCTGAAATTTCTATTAGAATACACAACAAATCAGATTTCTACATTTCTACTCTTATTCTTGCCAACAGCTTACACCGCCATCAGTGAAACTTATCCACTAACCCATAGACACGACTATTATTAATTCCTGTACAACAAAATGACAATTTGAGTGCACGGTACAGCCCCCTTCTACATTTCACAATAATTATAGGGCTGAAGGTCCAATTCCTCACAATGCCCCCTTCTAAAACCAACCCATCCTCGCGTGGCACCAGCGAATGTGTTGTTCACCTATAATCTCAATGCTAATAGTAGTCCTCCCTCCTGAAGTGACTAGCGATGGGCTTATCTTGTCAATGTTTCACTCTATGCCTAATCTCACCCATTCAAATGAGCAAGAAATTTCTGCTCCACCCGATGGACACCCAATCCCATGCCGGCTCGATATCCCAGGCCTTTCTGTGCACTTAGGGCAATTGATCCTAGGAAGGGTCAGTCGTTCACCACCTAGAAATGAGAAATTTCTTGTTGCACTCTATACCGAGCCGGAAGCCAGCACACGGGATTCGTTCCCATAAGAAATACTCACAAAAAGTATTTCTAAACCTGGCTCTTTGAATATCAGTTAGTCCATCTCACTCCGGAGGCTCACCTCCGCCTTTAAAATAGTGTGGAATACAATTCTCAGGACCCCTACCTCGCCTTCACATGACCTTATCTAGAGAAATCTGTATCCGCATGACCCATTGCCACATCACCATTGTTACAGTGACCTTCCTGCTCATACTTTCTCTCATATTCCCGAAATGAAGTTGATAAAAACATAAATTATTCTAACATAATGCTTATTTTCTCCACATCGATAGTTCCTATCAGGGACATCACTCTTGCTTACTCTTAGTTTTTCTGCTTACATTAGGATTTTTCTTAAGTTTTAGGAATTACAATTCCCATTATATTATAAACTCCGTATACTTTCCTTCCTCAGTGTTTAAAAAACTGTCAAGTTACATTAAACCCTTCTCTATACTAATTCCTACAGAAATCGTAACATTTGTAAACTCGGTTCTGAAAAACAACAAAATCATCTCATTTCTTTACCTCCACTAGCTGTAACAATAAAACATTTAGTCTTACAGAACCTTACATCATGTAATAAGTGTTTGAATTATCAAAATACTAAAATTAAACATGTAAATCAACCATTTTCTTCTATTCTTGTTTATCTTCTCCTTCGTTGATAGTTGTATCCGTATTTTCAATTCAGACAGGAAGAGGGATGTCTAATGCAAATGCATTTCTTGGTGGCAGTAAGGTTGGTGGACCACGGGACTCGTTCCTTCGGAGTACCTCTCGAAGTTCCTGAAGACTGTTTAAACTTGCCATTTCTTCGTAAATGTGACTTGAATTATCCCTACCTCGGTTTAATCTGTGACTCTTTATCCTATGATATTCCCTGTAACACTTCAATATCTGGTATGAGACATACAGTATTATAATAACACTGATAATGAACTGACGGCACAACACAACATTTATATGCACTTTACTCGAATAGCAAGCGTGTCCATACTTAGTCTCTGTTTTACTTTATCCAAAGACACTTTACCTTGAGGCAAATCCTTTACATTTAACTCATTTAAAATTTCTCTAATACTTAGATTGTCATAACTATTGTTTTAATTTAATATCTGAAACGTGTCTGTCAGCACATTGGAAAGATTGGGGATGTTAATTTGACTAGGTATATTGTCATCTGAGGTTTCCCCAGATGAACGTGGAATAGTGTAATCTCCTAAACATTAAGACTACATCTATAAGTTGATTCAATAACACCAGTTCCATGAAGATTTCTAGACTCGGTGGGACCAATATCCTGCATATTACAATCAATTACAACTCGCAGAATATCGCAAACTGTAAACCTACAGATTACTTTCACTGATTCTGAGAAAAACTGACGAAAAGTTGTCAAGAATGTTTATTCTACACAACTTCCTACTACAAGAACGGTCTCCTACAAAAAGTTTATAAAGACAAGACTGTACCTCATGGTTCCTTATTGGCACAGTCGGTGAACAAATCTTAGTAACTGAATCTTGGCATGATTCCAAATCAGTAGATGTAAGTTCTAGAAACGATAACTTGTCATTTTAAATCGCTAAATATTCATGAGTACTTTTATCTTCTACATAAGTTTTACAATCACTTCGTAAGGTAGGTAAACTTATGGCTCTGTATAATGTAAAGAATCTGTTCTGAGATTTGAGTGGGAGTTCTACAAATAGTCTTAAAAGTGGAACGACTGTTGCTGCATGTACTGTGGCTAAGTTACAGTAAGGATAAACCTCGTATGTTTTTAAATTAGTTAAGAAGGACCACTCCGTTGGTAAATTTATGTTATGCAAAACCCTAGTAAACTTTGTCGGGCTTAAAAAATAAGATGACAGCTTCATTAATAAGATGACTTTCTCTCTTATATCCCCTAATATTACCTCAGTCGTACTCTTTGCTGAACTCAGACCATATACAACATTTAATTGTTCATGAATGTTATAAACCTCGTCCACAAAAGATCTCTGGAGTGTATTTAACTTAACACCGATTGTATTAGTCACCATTGACAATTTTTCTATTATCGTCCTATGTCTGGCAAGAGCTTTACTTGTTTGATTCAGAAAAGTAAATTGTTCGTTTACAATATTAATGACATCTTCGTTACTGTTAGTTAACACCTGAATCTTTCTATTAATGCCACAAAAATCTTTTCAGTCATTGTACCAAACAAAACATTTAAAAGTTAACCACCTATGTTTATGAGTCCTCTTTTTGTACGATGTTAAGGTTGCAACGTGCTCATTATTTTATTTATAGAATCTAAAGTCTTTGAAGTTTGAGTCTTTAACACAACTATCCCTTGAGAAATCACATCCCGAATGTATTTAGTAAAATTTATGTTTTCTGTCTCATACTCTCCTGTGTAGGATCGTGTTTTAAATTCAATAAAGAATCTGAACTGCTGCACTGCAGCTGCATAGTAACCTGTGGCAATGTTCAAAACAAGAATCAACTTATCACCTGTCATCAGTACATTACCTTCCTTTAAAAATACTACACCCTGGTCCATCCTAAATGATGCTGTAGCTGCTGCTTCTTGCGGTTCGTCATCCACTTCTCCTCCCAGTAACATTATAAGTTGCCACAAAACAACAAACATAGAAAACATCCACAGTATCTCACCTTTCTATGACATTACCCATGGGAGATCTGGTATGGGAGCTTTACTCCTTAAAGCATGTTGAATTGAATTTCCCTAGCATCTGTTGACTTCTGAAGATTTTACCTTACGGTTTCTAAAGATTTCTGCAGCCTTAATAGAAGTTACTTTTCAAAAATTTCTTCTACTGCATAGTTTACTCGTCGTGGTCTGACAATATCATCAATTGGAATATTAATGTCCCTACCATGTACAAGAAAGGAGTTTCTCCTGTAGAACTGTGTGGTGTAATGCGGTAAGCTAATAATGCATAGGGTACCCAGTCGTTACACGTCAATTGGTCGTTATCCACAAATTGGGATTTCATAGTAATAAATGTCTGATGAATTCTCTCAACCTCACCATTACATGCTGGATGGTAAGCTGTGGTCTGGATATTATGTATCCCCAATAGCGAGCACACTTCTTTCGTTAATTTCGAAGTGAAATTTGAAGTACGATCTGGTAAATGTTGACCTGGAGCACTATGACGAGCAATAATCTCCTGAACAAATACCTTACCAATAGTTTCAGCTTTTTGAATAGAAGGCAGACAGCTTCTGGATATTTTGAAAATGCATACTGAAATGTTAATATATATATATTTATTACCTCTGTATGTGGTTGTCAACGACCCTACAATATCCATACTTACACATTGAAAAGGTTATGTTTCTTCCTGAAATCTTTAAAGAGGGGCTGGTTTATTACCTGGGGCTCTTTTTCGAATAATACACGATTCACAACTCTGACAATACTCTCTAATCATTACACATATTTTCCCCAAAAAAAAAGAGACCGCACTAAATCATACATCCTACTTATCCCTTGGTGTCCAGTAAATGGTAACTTGATATTACTTTCAACTTCATGGTATTTGTAACTACTAATTTATCCTCTCTTTCATCTCTCATTTTATGTTTATACCTAAGCTTATCCTCATCAAAAAAAAATTTAGGCTCCTCTCCTCATTCAACCTTTTTCCTCAACTCCCTAGTTACCAAATCTCTTTCCTGTTCCTCCTTAATATGCTGCCTATCCCATACAGGAGAATAGGGAGTGGCAATGACCTGTACTTGTATACGCAATAGAGCATCTGCATTACTATTACATTTCCTACCATGTGTTCTACTTCAAAGTCATATTCCGATAACAATAAGCCCATCTTGCTAATCGAGAACTTGGTTCTTTTTAGCTCAGTAACCACCGCAATGGTCTATGGTTAGTCACAGCTGTGAACTTACGACCATGCAAAAAATATCGCCACATTTTACATGCAAATACTACTGCTAGACATTCGTGTTCAGTTATTGAATAGTTTCGCTCAGCCTTATTAAGTTGTCTAGAATTGTAATAGTTAGGGTGTTCCATGCCATTAATTTTCTGTGAGAGCACTGCTCCTATTGCTGTACCTGAACTATCACACGTAACGATAAATGGATATGTGAAGTCTGAATACTTCAATATCGGATTACTACATACCACATCTCGTAATGTTTTCAAAGCCATCTTGTCTTTTCTTTGTCCAGATAAATGCCTCGTCCTTTTTCGTCAACTCAGTAAGTGGCTGAGCTAATTTCGAAATGCTAGGTATGAACCTTCTATAATAACCAGCTGAACCTAAAAATTGACGAATTTCTTTTACTGTTTTAGGAATGGGGTAGTTCTGAATAGCACTGACTTTCTCCATGTCAGGCCGTGTACCATAAGTTGATATTATATGACCAAGGTACTTAACTGATTTTAACAGAAAGTTACATTTATCTGGTTTTAATTTTAATTTAGCAGTTCTCAGTCTTTCGAAGACTAATTTTAGATTAATCTGATGCTCCTCCTTAGACATTGAAAAGACAATTATGTAAGCCAGGTTAACAAAACATACTATTCCAATTAACCCAGCAAGGGTGTTATCCATTAACCTGGCAAAAGTAGAGGGTGCATTTACAAATCCATAAGGTATTTTTTTACAATGATAGTGACGATCTGAAGTTGAAAAATCTGTCTTCTCCTGGTCTTCTGGTACAATCTGAACTTGCCAGTATCCAGAGACACAGTCCAAATTTGAAACACATTTTGCTCCTCCTAAAATATCCAATTTCTAATTGATTAAGGGGAGGGGGTATAAATCTTGTTTTGTTACAGTGTTAAGCTGGCATAGATCAATGCAGGCTGTAACCTTCATGCCCCCATCTGGTGTCTTCTGAGTCACCAGAATAATTGGTGCAGACCAGGGACTAGCTGAATGAACTATCACACCAGCTTCTAACATAGTTTGGATTTGCTCATGCAGTATCGCTTTCTGGCTCTGTGGAACCCAATATGGCCTTAGACTTATTGGTTTAGCATCCCCAGTATTAATAGTATGCATAACTTGGTCTGTACACCCCAACTTTTTTCCAACTTTTAAAAATACGTCTTCATAATCTCTCAAACAATTCAGGAGTGATTCTTAGTCTGTTTCACTTAAGTGCTCTAGCTCAAGTTGCTTACTTATATCTACATTTACATCTTCTGAAATAGAACCAGAATAGCTCATATTTCTATCACCTCCTGTATCAGACTCTTCTATTACACCTAATTTAAAATTAACATCCACAATTTATTTTGAGATGGTTTGCGTTTCTCTATTATCATCATCCTTCTAAGGCATGGCATTATTATCTTTTTCCCCAGGCACTAATTTACTACACTTACCGACTTCATTTCCTATTGAGTTCACCATTAAAATTCCCTTTTTAATTCACCTACATCAGATAGGTTGCTTGTTAATCCTTTCTCTGTATTGCTCTCTAATTTCACATAAACACCTGACTCGTTTATAATTCTCACACATGCGTACCTTTCTTTATTCACTTTACATATACTTCTTACAACTTCTACTTCTCGCCCTGGGCACACGGGCTCTATTACAACTTCACTTAATTCAAGGGCTTCTACTCTACCCCTGCAGGTCAGTTCACAGCGAGGTGGAATTACAGTAGCTACCTGCAACCTTACTGTAACTGTCTCTACATTAACCGCATGGGAATGGGCTTCAGCACTATCAGGACTCGAACCTCCGACTTTCGACTACAAGGTCACATCTGCCCTAGAGAGCCTAGAACCTGGTTTAGGGGCCCCGTTGTTAAACTGCAGACTACCATCCACCCCTGGTATTAAATGACGACCTCCGACGTTAAACTGCAAGGTCCCCTCAGTTATGGCATTCAGTGGCTGTTTCGATCTGGCTTTGGTGTGGTCAGCCTCCCGGGTGCATCTCCCTCCAGATTTACACCTATCCATACCACAATCGTCCCCAGCCACACCATTCCCACATTCCCTAAAATGCTTGTTTTTATCCCCAGTTTTCCTGGCTGTAACATACACTTGCACTTAATTCTCTCCTTTTCATTTCCTCTTAACTAAGGGGTCTCAATCCCCTTTAACGCACATTGAATCCCTCTCTTTATATTCACGTTTTTAAGGGTTGCCCTTCCCCTTAACACACATTGGTTACTCTCTTCTCCACTTACAGGTGTTTTACTTCTCTTAATATAATTCTGACTATCGGCCTCTTTGGACTCGTCTAGCCTTAACACAGGTGAGGTCTCCCCCTGACTCTCACCCCTACTAGTGCCTGTACTTACCTCTTTCATATTAACTCCTGCCGTACCCCTTAACACACATTCACTCAGAAAAACTACAGTTCTTCCCATCTCTAAAGTTCTCTACTTTA
>PNEQ01078683.1:0-12501 GCA_003012365.1 Medauroidea extradentata
AAAACCCCTTCTTCTCACCCGCGCCGCGCAATGTAACTTTTTTTACTCCTCTCGGACTAACGTCACTCGCCAACCACACGTCGGCCTGTCTCTCCCGCGACTCGCAAGCAACTCCCTTCCACAGCCGCGCGCGCTCCCTCCCTCACCACACCTGGTGGCCGCCACCGAAAACAACGCTCACGCGTGCTGGCGCCCTCCTCGCGGCAGGCGCGGAACTAAAGCGCCCACGTACATAAAATTATGTCTCATGAAATGCCATTTTCCTGACAAAGGGAAAATGGTCATTTCAGCCTGCATGATTTAACACATCCGTACTTCATCGTACGAACGTCACCAATGCCTATGTCTCCGCAAAAAACTTTTTCATATCATTGTTAAGATGTCGCAATGTATGTGGCATTGAAGAAGTGCGACTAAAATGTGATTTCGGTATGGTCTTCCTTTTGTCGTTGTTTCAACTGTGAGCTGCATAGGAATTTACGATTGAATTAAAGTGATACCAATATGACAGACATTTTGATATCGTAACGAGACAGCATTCGAGTGCGCGCAGGCGAAAGTGTGAGCTACGCCACATCACCCTATGTTTTCACTCCCTACAACTACTCCCAGTGACACATAAGGCTGCTTCTGCATTTCTTATCACTGACATCACAGGCTATCAGGACAGTCACCGACCAGCTGTCCTTGAAGGGCACGCGCTTGGGCCAAAATCGAAGGTTTCCCTAACACCTAGAAGTTTCATGGGCACCTGGCCTCCTCCCCAAGCTATTTTAATGACCTGGCTGTCGTCGCAGCCGAGTATTAGCTCGCGACGGTCGGGTAGTGTGCTTCTTCTTGTGACAGACTCGGCAATGAAGATAACATTGGCGAAGAAGGCGGCGGTGTAGACGAGGAGCGGCGCGGGATTAGGCCAATGATTGGCGACAGTTTGGCAAGTCCGTACAGCGGCGGACCAGTTGGTGCTTGTTGGACGGTGGGTTTTTGCGTATGTGAGACGAACAAGCAGGTTAGACTATTATTATAGTACAGATGTTTATGTTTTAAGAGAACAGTGACTTATGTAATCTGAGGGCTGTTTTGTGTGAGAGACAGACACTTAGGGATTTTATATGTTATTAGCTGATCCGGCATGCATTGCAATGGCATGCTAATTTAATTGTTTGGGCAGCCTTTTCTGACCTTCCATCGTGTTTTGCAATATAATATAATAATACAGTATAATTCTCAGCCGTACGCAGTTTTCTTTTCTTTTACTTTGAAAATACTTCAATTCTGCAATTCTGTATGTTACTCTATGGTTGTTGGTTCAAACCCTCTTTTTTGATGATTTGCATTAGCTGAACTTTAAATTTCTGAAAACGTTTGAATCGGGCGCACGCTGAACAATTTTCCAAAGTTTCACTGAAGTCAAATGAGTGTTATAAGGAAATATAAGATAACCTACCTGTGGACATCAATCTCGTTTCATGTTGCTGTGGGATGACCTGCACTTTCTCCTGGTCTCACCGTTTTTATTTTTATCTCAGAGGCTCTACGGGAACTAAAAATTGGCAGACATCTACTAAATACACTCACTAACTGAAGAAATACCTTGTATAATAACTGAAATCTGGAGGTATTAAGATTTCAACTATAGGAAAAGAAAAGGGAATATATTACATGTTTTTCCAACATTCCAAGCAAAAATTTCGTTAGGCTGACACATTCATTTGTGATGTCAAAAAGCATACAATGTATTCAATCTGGTGATTTGTTGGACGCTTGATGAAAAACTCTACTCAGGTTACTTTTTCAACCCATACCTTGAGCAGTTTTGCACGTTATAGGTTCAGAAACGACGGACCTATAACAGCGACCTTGAAGCGCGAGCCAAGCACTGGACTAGCGTGCAAGATTCCCACACGTTCATTTTTACTATGGGACACTAAAGCGGTGATAATATCATTTTATTGGTGGAAAGTCTGTAGCAAAGTTCAGTGCACGTTTCTATCTGAATTTCAAATACATCCGGTTAGTACACTTTTAAGAACGTCAGAATGAAAAGGATGATTTTATATATGTTGGAGGGCTTAGATATACACCTTTTTATAATGAGTACAGTGTCATAATTGGATGGAGTTATGCAGAAGGGAACCAATCCACAAATTACTAGAGCTGAGATATTCAAGGTCAAAGTCTACTGTGTCCATATAAACCTTGTAAAACATGGTTTTTCTGGCCTCTTCGTTTTATTCAAATATTATGATTTATTACTTTTTTTTCGAGGGTATACTTCGTGCCTTCTTCTTCTATTCGGTGTGATTATCTCAAAATAAAACACTTTGTGGATTGGTTCCATTCTGCATAACTCCATCCAATTATTTTCATATATTGGTACAGTAGGCACATATTGAATAGTGTGGTAAAAAACATATTTCCCCTGTACACTACAACGCATATGAAGCGCGTGGTAGAAGACGTTCTTAAGAGCCCTATACAGCAGGCACTAGATGTCGTGTTTGAGGTACGGGAACATGGTAGGCGATAAAATCTAAACTAGCTTGTGCGTCAACAACCGTATCGCCATAATGCGCGGGGTGCGAAAACTATGTGCCGTATTTCGGTCGTCAGTTTTTTCCTATGTGACTTTAAATGGTGACCCTATTCTATTTATGGAAGTGCAAAGTAAAGTTCAGCGCATACTTCTGTAATTTTTTTTTTCGAATCAAGTTGGTACATTTTACGTGATAGCAGTCTGTTAAAACTGTTTTTAGCCATATTTGGTGCCCCGAAACTATCTATGTAAGCATGATATCTAAAAAACAAAAATATAGGATAGTTTTAAATGTGTTTTCTTTTCGTAAATAAATATATGGAACACATGTTCCGCAGTATTTCGTTAAAAAAAACTGTCTGCTAACACGCAACGCTGCAACTCAGTTGTCCTGCCGTTGAAAACCTCGTGACTTAATATAACCGCCTACGGCAGCCACTTTAAGTGGACTAACAGTAAGGCGAGGATGTAAAGACGAGTCAGCGGGAAGGGCAGACGTAAATGTTTGTTCGCATACGGCGAGGGAAGGTACAAGAAGTTACTCTGCAGTCGTGATAAGTCGTGATACGAGAGGGCAGAAGCACTGCCTGCAGTAGAGAGTTAAAATTCCAAGTGTTCCCCTGGGCGCTGTTCCGCTCAAACCACCGACACTCAGTTGCACGGATATGGTGAGGATGTGCGCATTCTACATCCTCCGTCTCGTCGCGCGGAAGAAGGGTTATCAACACTTTGCAACTTATCTAGACAACTGCATTTCTACGGTGCCGAGGAAAACTGCTTTGCGTTCTAACATGCATCGACGCTTAAAACAGTAGTTTTGCTCTTTCCGTGTCGTCCAACTCGTCGTACTTGGGTTTAAATAGTGCAGGGGAGTACGACAGCAAAAAATTGGACATTTTTGTAAATTTTCGTTGTTGATCTTGGATTAATATTTGGTCTTTTCTGAAAAATATGGTATATTATTTATTGTAAAACTCATTTTGCCAGTTTTTTTTAAATGCAGCTACAATAGGGAAAATTCCTAGAAAAAGTTTTTTATTTTTACCTCATTCTTCGGAATTATTTCGACACTAAATGCAGCCAGGCAAAGCATTCTTATTGGCTTACACATTTATGACGTAGTCTTAATTCTTAATTTTTTGGTTAGCCACTGCATGTCAGGCAATATTGTGTGTATTGGAATTCTTCAACAAATTAATAAACTAATCAAATTTAGCAAAATCCGGTTACGTAAAAGTTAATTTGGGGAATTCACCCGTTGTTTGGGCATGCGTGGTTGTATATTTGGTAGCCAAAAACGAAGATCAATTTCACTTGAGTTAATTTAAAGGAGTGAAGACAGCAGCGTATTAGTAGGCCTAGGCCTGGCTCTCACACATTGCGACGTTTTAGTTATAGGTTTGAGTTTATGTACATTTAATTTAAATTCCAGAGAGATAATAACTTACTACGAATTTATTTAATGTTTCAGATCCTATGTATAATCATAAGTTTTGGTTTGAAAGGTCAGACGAACGAAGTTCACATGCATACAAAAAGTGAACCTAACGAGCTAATATTTGGAATGCGTCTAACCAAACCTGGCACTGACTATGGTAGAACATTCTGGTTGCACGAGTCGATAAAATAATATGGCAGATCAGTTATTTTATTACAAGTACATTTTTTCTCGCAGTAATTTTTACGTTTCTTGTTAAAGGCATTAAGACAGCTGTGCTTCCATCTCGGGGCAAGCTTCGCAAGACCCCGCCCACCCCTCGAATTATCGGCCAATCACGGGTGTTTGAACTCGCCTATTGGATAATGACGTTGTCGCAGCCAGTGGAACGTATGTTACTGTCGTTTGTGTGTTACGTACATTTAAATGTACAGTATCGTGACGTCACAGGGACATCAACATTGTGAATCACGTTTAGCCGCGCAAAACAGACGGCTCATTTTATTTCAATTTTTTTCTGGAGTTACACAGACGCAATGAAAGAAAGTATGGTACCGTTGTTCATTAAATTAAACGCATTTTTAAATAAAAATATGATACAAACATGAATCTTTTCTATTGCATGAAAAACTTAAAATTTTCAACTTTTGTCTTTTTTAACATAAAGTAATATGTAGACTTCTCTGAGCAAAACTGTGTGTTTGTTACTGTAGGACTCATATTCTGAACGTTATTCTTTTTACTATTTATAGTTGCAGCTGCTGTAATAATTTCGATAAATATTTATTTACAAAGAGAAATTTCTTTGAAAACCATGATTTGGAAGGCTTAGAAGAAATTTATATTTTAAATGTTGGCTACAGTGTAACTTTTGAAACGGCTTAACGTAGCAGATTTTTTCAATGAAAAGAGGTTAGTTTGTTGATGTTGCTTGTGTTAGTAGGCCACATAAACGTACGATTTCATAGAAAGGACATTTTACAAAAATACTTTTTGTTGATTTCTTCATTGCAATGACGATCATGTGAAGTGTTTTCATGAAACGCAAGTTCCGAGGGAACAGGTATATAAAATTAGCCGAAGTTGGCAACTATGAGGTTAGTCATACGAATGCTGAAAATGTTTCTGTGACTACTTCTAGTAACAAATCGAGCACACCAGCGCTTCGATGGCAAAGTTTATCAACAGTGATAATGAATTTTCTTCTGCCGAGCATGAAAATTGTGTTATTTGTTATTTATTAGTGAATTTAAGTATTTTAGAGCAGGTTTTTAACGATTACTTGTGCTGCAACCATTTTGGAAAACGTGTGATTCTGAAGGAAAAACTTTCTGGTAGAAATGGACTTGCTACCAAATTGATAGTTTTTTGTGTGTATTGTAATACTAGTAATCCCTTCTACACATCAAAGAAGTGTAAAGGAGACTTGTTTGAGTGTAATGTTAGATTCCTCTATGGCATGCGAGCCGTTGGTAAAGGTCCTACCGCAGCAAAGCTAATGTGTGGAATCTTGGACTTACCACAACCTCCTTCTAGGATGAATAAGTAGACTGAGGTTATCGGAACTGCTGTGGAAACAGTTGCAACAACATCAATGAAAACTGCCGCAGAAGAACCTTTTCAGCTAAATGATGGGGACATGATGCAGTAGCATTTGATGGTACTTGGCAGAAGCGTGGTCATAGTTCAAAAAGTTCCGTAGCCATGGTAACAAGCGTATGTTCTGAGAAGTTTTTAGACTCTGAATTTCTGACAAAACATTGTTTCAGGTGCAACTTGGCAACAGAAGAACACGATTGTGATAAGAACTACGAAGGCACTATTGGAGGTATGGAGGCTGCAGCTGCTGTAGAAATTCGGAACAGATCTGAGAAATATAGGAATGTTTGTTATACAGAATTTCTTGATGATAGTGATTCAAAGGCACACAAGAGGGTAGTTGAAGAAAATCCATATAAGAAGAAAGAAATTAAAAAATTGAATGTGTAGGTCATGTCCAGAAGAGAATGGGCACCAGTATGAGAAAGTTAAAGCAGTCATTGAGTGGAAAAAAAACTTTCTGATAGTAGCGCTGTATACTGCAGGCTCAGTGACGTAACTATTGGTCAGCATAGGAGATACTATGGCACAGCAATTAGAAGTAGCACAAACAATTTGGAAAATATGAAAAAAGCAATTTGGGCTACACATTTTCACAAACTTTCTACAGATGAGAATCCAGTACATTATTTATGTCCACCTGGTCCTGACACATAGTGCAAGTACCGAAAGGCTGAACAATCTGGTGATTTTTGTAGGCATGACAATTTGATACCAGAAGCAGTAATGGAAGTCGTGAAGCCTATTTATAGACACTTGGCCCATCCGAATTTGTTGAGAAAGTGTCGTCATGGAAATACAATAAAATCCTAACGAGTCATTAAACAATTTGATTTGGACAGGGTTGCCAAAATGTGTTTGTTGGCGTAAAAACTTTACGGTGGGGTGTGATTAATGCTGTAATATCATTCAGTGATGGTAATTTTGGAAGATTCAAGGTGCTGCAGGAACTTGGCATCAATCTAGGACACAGCGCAACTAAGACATTCAAATTTTCGGACAAGGTGCGAATTAAAAAATCGCAACGTGCTGCAGAAATGTCAACCAAAGAGGCAAGAATGCTCAAGAGGAAGAGACTTTTGAAATAAAATAATGAAAAGGAAATTATTCCAGCGTATTATAGGGCAGGTTGTCACTGAAGAAATCGGTGGGAAGTGATGAAGGGACAATTTATTCGAAGTATTGTTTTTGTATAGACCTACAACTACACACGTGTGTGCATGTGTATGTTTGTTCATATGTATGTGTATATGTATGTATATATATATATATATATATATATATATATATATATATATATATATATATATATATATATATATATATAGTTTGGCAAATATATTTTCCAGATCACCTCTAAATGATAAATGCAATGAAATAGTATGCATAATATAACTTTAATGTAATGTAAAAATCTATAATTAATATTTGGTCGGTGTATATTCATCTTAACGCTAACCTCAATCTAGAAAACTCAATTTTTTTTATTTTTCGCCTATTATTTAAAAAACTATAGACGGCACAGAGTTCAAACTTATAGCACAACTGCAAGTAATCATTTTAAATCTGCTGTACTGTAATTGTTTATTTAAGTATACAACTGTTAATTTTAAAAATGCTTATTTGATTAAATTTTACACAATTATTTGGAATAAAATCATATATTTTTATTTGGTTAACTTTCTCCAATAAAAAAAATGAGTAATATAACACTGCTGAAAACCAGATGTTCTACTTTGAATAAATTCTGAGATGATTGACACAAGCATAGCAGATTTAACATGGGCAAGATAGAACTGTCGAAGTCCCCTTAAGGTTCCTATCTACCTGCGTTGAAAACGTTTTGCAGCGTGTTGCGATTAATCATTTTTTAAGGAAACTTCTCAACGCACATTACACGTTTATGTCTACGAAAAGAACGCACTCTTCAAGAAACGTTTCCATAAGTTTAAAAATTAGTATAGCTTAATAGAAATATGATTTTTAGGCCACTCAAAATGGCTAAAAACGGCCTTTTCAGACTGCCGTATCTAGAAATACATCGGCCGGATTAAAAAAACCCATGATAGAAGTATGCGTTAGACTTTAAACGATAGTTTCCACAAATAAAATGAAATGGTCACCGCTTAAAGTCCCATAGGAAAATGAATAATAGCAAAGTCCCGCAGGCCAGTTGCGTGGCAGGCGCGTTGAGGCGATACTGCGTTACATACGCCGGCTGTCGACGCTCTTAACGTGTTATCGATCTTGTACCTCACACACACTAACGCAGCCTCCCTAGAAAAGAACATGAAGGAACTGATCCCTACCCTTGAAAATGTATCCGGTTTTTTCTCAATGTCTTTTGTTTCAGTGAATTATCAACATTTTTGATATGACAGGGCGCAGATAAAGACATACTAAGTTTTCTGAAAAGGTTACACCTTCATTATTTTGTAACAGAAAATAGCTGATAAGAAAAAAGGGCTTTATTTACGCGAGGGACTACATTGGTAACAAATGTAACGTAAACTACGGCATATGGACTACAAAAGTGAATGAAGCAATAAACTGTCATGACAAAGCGAAAAAACCTAAAACAATTTCTGTATTCCTGATTTATGAGAAAATCCATAAACACAAGCTGAGAAGGATCAATCCCCCGTAAGTAAGTAAGTAATTTTGTTCAGCGCTCAACATCGAGATCTCTAGCACTGGTGAGGGGTGACATGTGGTCAGTATGGAGCAGGTCGGAAATGAAGGGGCAGGGGAAGTGGGAGGTCCCCGAGATAACCCACCGACCAGCGGGATGATCCGCCAAGACTCCCGCATGCGAAAATACACTGTAAACTTTTACAATAATAAATTTATAATGTAAGTAAATTGTTCTGACATTTTTATCATATCGTGACTAAATAGAAATCTATAAGTTACATAGTATTAACCAATTACATCTAACAATGTCTTGAGGCAAAATTATGTTTTATTAAATTGATCAATGGATAAACAAATTTTGTTGACATATTTAGTACAGCATTAGAATATTCTTCCATATTTACCAGGGGAACAGAAAGTATCAGAGCTTCTTCTTCTGTAATTGGGAATTTTCAGGAATAATGACTTGTGGATTTCCTTTTAATCAAAGATTTAAAAAAAAAAAAAAATCAAAAGAAATATAGCATCAGGAGCAACCCTTCTTTCTCTTAAGGAAATTTGTATTATATTTATTTTGAACCATTGTAATTAAGACCAGTTACTTCAACGTGATATATATATATATATATATATATATAACTTTGAAAACTTCAATCTGTATATTTACAATGCGCTTAGAGTATGTTTCTTTGGTGGAATTCCAAACAACAGAGCAATATTCTAGTTTAGTTGTAACTAAATAATAAAACAACATAGTAGAGAGTCTCTGTTAGAAGATTGTCTAGTGATGTTAGAAAGTAAACCTTCAGTTCTTGATGTTGACTAACATATCGGTGTGGGTGGAATTGTAATTTTGTATTGAACAATAATCCTAGATTTGGGTAGAATGTGGACGACAGCAATTCCATTCTTAACGTTTGCGTTCACTTCCGGTTACTACCGAATTCTGCCTACATATGTCGCATTTAAGTAGATCGGACCTTTCTGTACTTATTGGCTACGCACGGACAGAAGAGACGGAAAAGGAGAGGTAAGTTGATTGTAAGGCCTGAAGAAGGAATTTGTCGAGCGCTTTTGGCAGGCGATGTATACAACTGGCTTAAAAGTAACACAGCGGTTTCTCAGCATCGCAATTTTGCATGCAATATTTCCCTACCCTTGAGAAGATGTTTTGAAAGTTGAAAAACCTGTTACATTTCAGTGTATTCAAAATTATTTTTCGTACTTCACAAATCTCTATCCATACAAAGATAAAAATTGTAAATTTTCTTCTTTATCAAAATGCCTTACTTAAAACTGCTGTTTTGACATCATAACTATTAATAAAGAATTTCGTACTGGTTGCATACATTTTCCCATACTTTTCAGGAAAACTATTTTCAAACTTTTGAAAAGAACTTATCAAGTTTTTTTTGGAAGTTTTACCTAAGCTTTGCATGGAAAGCAACGGTCATTTGCCACCCAAGCATGCTCGCGAGAAGTCATTGTTGGACTATACAAACGCTGTTTCAAACAGTTTTTCGCACATGTCTACCAAAACATAAGTGATACAGGAAAATATACAATACAACGTTTAGTTTATTGTTAACTGTCAACATTTTTGTCTCTTGCAAGTTTTCTGTGAAATGAGCCGTTCATGATACGACGTCCGAAAGATGACAAACACTCGGGATGCACCACCAATCTGTAATAGTTTATCATTTAATATTATGGAAACCGCTAAAAATACGAAAAAATAAATTTAAAAAAAAAAGGTGTAGGAAACGAGTTTGTTAAACAAAAAGTTTTAAACATTGGTTGTCTCTAAAAAAAATCTGTACGATGCAATGATGCATAGTTTTCACTGTACTGTACTGTATTGTGTTTTCAAAGTGTACATGATTACATTTACAAATGTTTCGAACAACCCTCTGCCCCCTTCCCCACACACGCGAAAGTCGAATCGATCGGCGTACTTTCTATAAATGACTAGGATTTTCTAAGAAACTATTTTAGCAACTGCCACGTTTTATTGAAAAATGCAACGTTTCAACAAATTTAACAGCTCATGCTCTGGACATATAGTAAGTGCCGAGTGAGAAAATAATATTGTCTTCGCACAGCCATTGAGCATGGCATAGCTTTGTGGTGGAGAAAGTAGGGGTAGCAGACTCTCCAGAACAATCTCCCCAGGAGGGAGGGAAACCACGTGACACTGCTGTCCCTGAACACACCGAACTGATAACATCGCTTCTTGGTGCCGCACTATATCTACTCATCCGTCAGGACTTATGTTTTTTTCTCGCTGCAGCTCTCTCCGATCCGTACTTGACCGCTTCTGCCAACTGCCCCAGGGCAGTGAATATAGACTCTTCCGCTTCGTTCGACACGTTTTGGTTGTCTGTGAATTATTTTCTCTACTGTCACTTACTTTACATGGTGCATGAAGTTGTTCCGATCATAATTCGTACCTATAAGGCTGTGCCCGGTAGTACAGTGATGATGAAGATTTATTGTAGCAACGTAATTTTCATACTAAAGAATTCCTACATTATTTTGTCACACATGTATCATAACTTGTACCAAAAATTTTTGCTAGTAATACACCTAATAGTTTTTCATATTTTTGGACAGAAATTATCACCAGTTTTGTTATGGAAATAAGCCAAAATCAAGCAAAATATTATTTTGCGAACGAATTGTGCATTATTTTGTACAACACCTACACAAAATTGTGTGTCGTATGACTGCTCTTAGTCTAGCATTTTTTCAAAGCACCATGTGAAAAAATGTTTAGCGTTTTTTGCACTTAGGAGTGCCCACAAGGGGAGGGGGGGGGTTGTGACAACAGGTTGCGTCACAGAAATTTCAGGGGGGGGGGAGAGAAAACTGGAAAAATGGTTTAAAATTCATAAGTTCAAAGAGATTCTTCTATGTGGGGAAAATAGCAATGTCAGATTGTGATGGGAGACAAATGAAAACAAGTTGTTGGAAGTTTTTGTTATTCCTCTTTTAAACCCTCCTGTTGCCTATCGTTGAGGAAGGGAGGGTGTAGTGTAAAGTTGATGGAGGGAAGGGATCATGTTGGTTTTCGGGAGAAAGGAGAAGTACTAAGTAACCACGCGGTACCTGAGCTGTAGGGGTGGCTGCCCCCCTCACTTATTTGTGTAGGGGACAAAGTATGTGCGTCCCCCCCCCCCAAAGGTTTGTGGTATATGTATTTCATTTGTAACTTTTTCTGAAAAAAAAAATTCGTTGCGATTATGGCTGATTTATGCCCAATATTTCTGTTCGGAAACATCTAAATTGCACCATTTTGTACCTTAAAATGCAAACTTTTCTGAGTCTGCTCCCCCCCCCCCCCAACTTAAAATTTCGCTCCGACACGCCTGCTCACGTGACGCGCATCTGTCGAACATTACCTACAACAGCGAGCAAGCCCTCTCTCTCTGCAGGAATGTGGCCGAGTTATTGACAACCCCTTATTTTACAATAAATGGCTAGCACTGTCCCAAGTCCTCGCGTATGTCTCGAGAGGTTTCCGCCAGTCAAGTATGGTTCATGTAAGCGTGAATGTCGATTGTTTTGAAACGTCAATATCTTGTGGGGATGTATGTTTTTTCGATAGTCTTTTAGTATATCAAGGAGAGTTATCAGTGCCGATTTGTTTTTGCGAACTTAAGCATGCAAAAACAACAAAAAAAAAATTTTAATACAGGTGTTTAGAACTATTGTGCTATGGAATAGTAAGACTGTCCAAAGTGGTCGGACCATTGCAGGAAAAAACATGCTTACAAAACTAAACATTTGGTTGCCAAATACAAATTAATTCGGTTTAAGATTTGCAAAGGCGAGAGCTGGAAGCCATAGGTCAAGAAGACGGTGTTCAAATGAAGGAAATACATCGGAAAGAATATCGGAGAGGTGAATTAATTAACAAGATCACCTATCAGTACTCGACTGTATAAATGACGATAAAATTTTTCTCAGATTATTTTCCGGGGACTGGGTTGGTGTAGCGGGTACAGCGAAGACAATCCGGGTGTGATCCCTAAGATTTTCACACGTGGGAATCGTGCTGGACGATTACCACAGGTTGCTGGGTTTACATATTTAACAGAGATTTTTACACAGGAACAGCATATTATAACATGAAACCACTCGACCGAAATTCGTTGATGTTTTATACAGCCGGTTTCGTCCTAAAATTATAGTCTCATCACATAAATTCGTAGGCCTATATATAAAAAAAGAGGATTACGAAAAAAAATTGCATTCCGTAATTCGTCTCACTCATAGATTGCATTACAGGGCT
>PNEQ01078683.1:12601-45692 GCA_003012365.1 Medauroidea extradentata
AAAAAAAAAAAAAAAAAAAAAAAAAAAAAAAAAAAAAAAAAAAAAAAAAAAAAAAAAAGGAGGGGTTCACGCAAAATTTTAATTAGGGTATGTTAATAATTTTTATATTTGCACGAGATATTGTTTGTTTTGAAGACATATATTGTGATTATTTTCCACAGTAATGGCAATTCTCTAGCGGTCATAGTTCTTAAATAATGGCAAGTAAAGGCAACAATTGGCATAAAACTGTTTTAAACAAGAAACGAAAACCAATTGACTTCAAGAAACAAAATAATTTATTACTGAAGGACAGTGTTGCGGGCTACAAATGGACACGTATAAAAACCTTGCATTGAAATTTTTTGTATTAAAAAAAGTACACAAATTTAACAAATTTTTATTTAAAATTCAGCAATTGTTTTACATTACAAAAAAAAAATTCGATGCGGCTTTTATTTATGTCTAGACGCTGTTCTTCAGTGGGAATTTTTTTTTATTTCTTTGTGTCAGTTGGTTTTCGTTTCCTGTATTAAACAGTTTTATGCAAATTTGGGTTTTGGAATGCCATTATACATAAACTATGAAAGCTAGAACATTTTCATTACTGTAAAAAATAGTCACAAAGTATGCCTACAAAACAAACAAAATCTCGTGCAAAAATTAAAACTATTAAAATAATTAAAATTTTATTGGGAGCCGCACCCCCCAACCAAAAAAAAGTTAAATCATAAATATTTTATATAATTACGCTAACAAATCTGTAATGAAATTTTTGTTTTATATTAGTTTTCGTTAAGATACCATTCACACCCATCAATTTATATAAATCAATATGTAATGTAAGCTTGTTAATTAATAACAATTAATTTTTTTAATTTTTACAGTAAAATTTTATTTGTCTTTTATTTTCGGTCCAACTTTTGTAGGCATAGTAAAGATATTATGTACTATGCAGCTGTTCTTTCGTAAGGCCGTAAATTGATCGTTCGGACAGGTGAAAAAATATTGAAAATGTGATGACTTCGCCTGGGATCGAACCCGAACTCCTGGACTGGAAATCCTTATTGGTATTTAATTTGACTAAGCTGGTACTTGTTGAGTTAGGAAAACACTTAAGAAAGTTTAATCTATTAAGGTGTAAGAAGTATGAAAAAAAATAGTTTATCTTGTTACTTGCTGTCCCGTACTGGCGAGCGAGGGCATGAACAATAAAAGCTTTACAATAGCGTGAGTTTCGATGTATTTGTCTGTCGGTTGGACGTTTGGCGCGCTAGAGCAGGAAATGTGGAGGTGGTTGTTCAAAGAAAAACTATACGACTATCACGCATCTCTTTTACATGCCATATAGCAATGGCTCACATTGAAAACTCACAATTCTTAAGTAAATTAAATGTTGTGCGGTATAACTGAAATCAGAAAATGGTAAATTTTACTAATGCAACATTTTTTATATTTTCTTATTTCTATGGCATACCTAATACTAATACACAGTAACCACCCAATTTTCTGTGGTAAAGCAGAGGACGAGAGGGTTGGATAACCAAAAAACGTGGCTAGACGATTCGTGCTTACCTTAATGGCCATAAACTGGCAGTCGGCGTCCCCGGGGCTCCCAATAATTAGTGGTGTCAAAACAAGAAAGGGTGCGAGGCTCCGGCTTTGATAAAGATAACACTGTGAGAATTGTTCACCGAAATAAATATTTAAAAATATTACGATTTCTACCTTATGTACGGTTTTATTTAGATTCAAAAAGTGCTTAAATGGCACCATTTTGCACCTAAAAATCAATATTTGCACGGGGGAAGACCCCCGGACCCTCCGCTTTTAACTCTGAGTGTCGGCAAAATAATTTTGTATGGGAACTTTACAACATTCGTTAAGGGGGGGGGGTGCGTCATGCTTTCTGGGGGGGGGGGGATGGGCACCCCTGCTAATGTGAAAATAAACTACCCAGCGTGGACTTAAAACTAAACCGGTAGCATTAGTACATCAGAAATGTAATCATATTTGTTACTCTGTACAAACGTTAACAAATCGTTGCAATAACGCTGCAGACGGTAGAAATTTGTGTATTAGTGTTGACCTTCGAGGACAATTGTTTAAACACTTCGCAATTTCGTCATCCGGGCACATGGACCGTAGATCGTGACGTCATAAATCAGATTCACCAATCGTTTTATACTGTCATAAAATATAAAGTAGGTATTTATGATGTAAATGTGAACTCGGGATAATCATACCTAAAATGTAAATAAAAGCGTAATGGATACATATACTTGTATTTTTTTTTACACCGTGAAGTTATTTGACTACGATTTACATAGTTGCTAGTATTTGAATGTCCTTTTAGGATATCTTCACAGTACCGGAATAGTGTAAGAAATGAAATGTAATTTCGAGGTTCCGAGGCCTAGAAGTGTGGCAGCGGTAATGGCACTCCTGAGGAGCAAGTCACTGAACTGACTGGCAGGCTTCTAGCCTATTGCTCGCCTGGATGAAATATTCAGTGATGTGTCTATTATTGTGTGACGTTTGTTAAATATAAAGTTGTATTGTGGCCGCATTTGCCTTTTTTGAAGATATATCGCTGTAAATTCGTAAGATTGCTGTTGGATTACGTAGATACAGTTGTCGGCGGTTAGTTTTCAAGTTGCATTGAAGAAAACTTCAGTAATCTCATCTGTTTAACATTCTTGGATACTGTTAAAGACTTAATAACGAAGTTTGTATTCATTATTATAATTGTATGATAAAAAGTTATGACAGACTGTAATGCAAAATTTTACAGATTGAAAAAAAAAATCATTTTTAGATAAGGTTTGAACCCATAATTCCTTCATATCCTTTTTTAGTACACTTTTGTTCAAAGGTTTGCCAGGAAAAAAAGTCTGTATGTAATTAAGGAGGACGACGCAGTTTCATTGTTGTTCATCGCTTGGAAGAGCGTCGCACTGGAATATAAACGCTCCGGGTGTATGTCTTTTGTTTATACGCAGGGCCGAGTGATCCTCTAGGACACTAGATACTGTACAGTAAACAAAGCGCGCACGTGTGGGATCTGCGAGCTACACGTGTTGTTGGCCACTTCCTTTGTTTGAGGTCGGCTTACGCTCCGTGTGCTCGTACTAGGCTCTGTGATCACACCGAGAACTGGGATACACGAAGGTATTCAGGTTACCACTAGACGCTTAACTGTTCTTCAGAAGAAGATATTAAGTGCTACGTTCACGTAACATACAAGTTCGTTCTGGAACTACGTTTAAACCGCTCGCTTAGGGTTCGAGTCCTGGTTAGGTCGATTCGAATTTCCGCATGCGGGGATCATGCTGGGAGATAACGTGGTCAGTGGGTTTTCTCAGGGATCTCCCGTTTTCACCCGTTTCATCGTCTGGCGCTTCTCAATGATCACGTCACCAGCGCTGGTAAACCTCGTTGTTAAGGAGGCCGCCTGGGTGTAATGTATTTTGTGCGTTCTGGTCCAAGAAGTGCGAAGAGTTACGAGTTAGTCGACCGTAGCTATTGTTTTACGATTGATGCACGAAAACGGGGAAGGCGATAAGTCGAATATAACCCGTGCGTCAAACACCTCATCGCCTCTAGACGCGGAGTACTAAACTAGAGTGCAGTGTTTACGTAGTAACTGTTTTTCAACGGGACTTCAAGCGATGACCCTATAATTTTATTTGTGGAAAGTATGTAGTAAAGTCGAATGCAGGTTTTTATGGTTTTGTTTTACGATTATGGTTGATATTTTCTCGGCTAAAGCAACGTGAAAAAGTCTTTTTTTTAGCACTTTTGAGGAGCTTGATAAACATGTTTTTAATTATCGGACAGCATTTTTAAAATCATAGGGACTTAATTTGAAGTGTTTTATTTTCGTAGATAAACGCGTTAGAAACATTTTTTGTAACTATACATGAAAAACGACTATACTTACCACGCTACAGCACGTCTCACGTGCCAGGTCCACTAGCTCTTAAGGGCGGCATAGTGCGTGCATCACGCCTCACCCTGGACTCTAATGCAAGTCAGTGAGCTGGACAGTCGTCTCACCGTCAACTCTTCTCTATGATACATTCGGGGGGTGACTTGTCATTTTATGACGTACTATTTGATATATGTAGGCCTACCTATTGTAATATTCTGAACTAAGATTATCATACCTTAAAGAACCACAAAAAAAAAAAAAAAAAAAAACAATTCTTCGTCGTTTACGTCTGCGAGAAAATAAAACTTTAAAAAATAATGGAGGATCTGAAAGAATACATAAGCATTAAACGTTTTTGAATGCTATTCCTAAGCAGAGATCACTCACGTACGTTGAAAGTTATTCGAATAAATTGATGTATGTCGAAGTTCAACTCCATTTCTCTTAAATTTCTTTAGTAAAAAAATGATCTAAACAAATATAGACCTGTTGAAAAAAAATTGCAAGCAGAGTAAATACTATTAAAAAAAATTGGAAGAAGGTTTTACGATATGTTCTCACTTTCATGTTTCGTACATCGTAAAACTTGCAACCTGTATGTAATACAGCAATATACCAACATAATTTTCTAAATTTGCATGAACAGCATTTCCGCACAGTTACCTGAAAATAAATGACGTTATTTGATTTTGTTTTAGTTATATAAATAATAACTTACATTCAAGCTGAATTAAAACACATAGGTTTATCGTTGTTAACAGTTAAAATTGTAGAGATAATGACAGGTGATATGTAAGCCATGTTAAATTTTGTTTTTATTATTTTCTTTATGTATATATAATATACACGTTTAGTAAAAACTGAACAGTAAGAGGAATAACTGACAATGTCTTTGTGTAAACATATTACACGTTTATTATGGGCGAATTATTGTGTTATTGGTTTTGATTAATTGGTGAGAAATATTTATCTAATGTTATATTCTTCAAGATGTTTGATAATTTCGCTTTTCTTTTTCCGTTCGTTAACTAAGCAGCCGAAATAATATACAATTTTGTCTATAAAAAGTATACTACTTGTTTCAAACTATTTTCAACAAAAGTCTTCTAGGGTCAAAAAATAATCACTGTTGAAGAAGTAGAAATTAATTATGGCTTTAATAATAAATTAAAACCCACCTGGTTTTCTTTTTCGCACAAAATGCGTATAATGTAACATTATTTTGGTGCTCAACGTAGTGTATACAATTGAGAAATTTTGTGAAACTGTAAAGTCGGATAGCGTTTGGGAAAAAGGGCATTTCGCAGAAAAAAAGTTTGGCCGAGCAGTTGTTTGTTTGAGAAGACATTCGGCAAAACATTGTTTTAAAAACCAGTGAAGGAATTATCAGTCGCTTCGGTAAAAATTACTCAACAAGAGACTCATAGTTCCAATGGGCAAAATGCATATTCGCTAGGGTAACTTCTGTCGGGATAGCGATGCACCTGTGATTTCTAGGTTGTGTTGTATGCGTTTACGAATAATGATCTGCTGTAGTTGACTGGGTTTGCATGGCCACGCTAGTAGATTTTCTCGATTACCAGAAGTTAGGTTGTTATTGCATGCCTATAAATAGCAAGTGCCATAATTATGCCTTTATTATTGAGCCCAAAAATACAGGATCAACGTTTAAAAGCTACGTTTATGTAAACTGATGCCGGGAGGATATTACGAACTTCACTTGATCCCCCAGCGCATAAGTAAGTAGTATATTATGTCTGATTATAGCGCAGGAGCCTAGGAGCGAGCTATGCGGCTCTACTGTGCATCTTGCTTCGTAATTATTCACGTACGGTCTACCCACCATCTTTGTTACTGTCCATTGTTTTGATCCATAGCTACCCTCGTATGCTCCACCTATCGAATTGTTTTTAATTAGTTATATAGTTTGCTTATAGTTACCGCTGATTATTCACGTACTTACTGATCGCGGTCTAAGATTGCGCTGATTATCCAAACTTTGGAACTGAGTCTTTCCACCAGAGGAAAGCCCGAAGTTCGTGTTTTCGACTATCAATACAATAAGTTTATATTTTACTTTGTGTCAAATCCAAACATATTGACTGCTGTTATTGGTTCAGAACGTAATGAATTATGCATTACTTATGTATACATCATAGACAGTCGGCACAAAAAACCTGAGGCCCATACTTTTTTACTATCAACACAGTTTTTTCTTAGTATTACAGCTATGCGCGAATATCTGCCGCAGTATTATTTCCACATACGGTAACTATTAAAAGATTGAAATAGGGGTCTAATACAGACACTTCGTGTAGCTGTGGCATGCATTCCTTAGTTCCAAACTATTAAATTAAATATTTTATTTAAGCTTTATTATTTACTGTCGTTATGTTGAATCGTCTGAAACATAGTACTGAATCCCACAATGTTAATACCAGCCTCGTACGTTTGAGCAGGAACTAAGAAATGAAAACATATTTTTTTTTTTTTCGAATAAGACCCGCAAAGGCATTACATATTGGTTTTGTGATGGCCCTACTCAATACTTTCTAGAAACTCATTTGTGTAAAACTACATTTTTCGGTGAATGGCTTATGAAATAAAAGTACTGAATTTTTGATCGTTACAAAATATGTGATGGTGTTCTGATACCGACTGCCACGATATTTTTGACATTTGAAACTCCTGTACTCCCAGCTACATTAAAATGTTGGCTACTTAAACGTGCGTGCAAAGTAGTTTACACCTTCACAACTTCTATTCTACAAATATCAAAGTTACGACGCAGAAATGTGCCTAACCTGTACATCCTGACAATGCAAAGTGTGGCAAACCTGTGACATGTGTCAACTTTCAAGGTAAACATCCAGTGTGGTTGAATGACTGCCCTGTATTGCAAGAGGAACAGAGCACTCGGAGGATCCGAACAATGGACAAATTTTCAATAGGCGAGACACGTGAGGTTTAAAGCTCAACAAGGGCCTCGCCCTACTGTTTATTACAGTACAGTCGCCAGTGCTCGTGCTCGGCGACAGATGAAGGATGCGTGTTCTCCGGCTGTCGATGTGGCGACACAAACTGAGAAGTCCGTCAGTACTCTAGAGTCGCGAAAGGTTCAGACCGAACGTACAACGACAGTCAAGTCACAGTGTGGTCCAAATTTAAAATTTCATAGTAAACCTGCTCCAGTAAACAACCCGTTAGCAAGCACCGTCAAAACCAATTTGTAAAGTGGATCCACCATCGTGTCATGATAGTTCATCCAATACAACATAACCTCCGGATAATTGTGCTACTCCTGTTACTAGCAGTAAGAATGCTGTCTCTTCACAACCTCGCCAACCTGCCCTTTAGGCGACATAGGCATATATGGCAGTGGATTATGTGAATGCAATGTTAACGAACCTGACAATTGAAGAGAAAACCATATTACTTAAACTTCTTAATCATGTACAGCAGTCCTGTTTCTCCCTTCACAATGATGCATTGCTACCCTTGTACCAATTCTAAGACCTGGAAAGGATAAGCGAACCGTGTCCAGTTTCGAACCAATTTCTCTGACGAGCTGTATATGTAAGACAATGGAATGAATTGTTAAAGCTCGGCCTCTGTATTGCCTGGAGTCATTAGGACTACTTATAAGTGGTTCGCGATCATGTGAGCACTTTTGACAAATACCTTGTCTAGAATAATCATTATAAAATGTTATTTATTTCGAACTAGGACATTAACTTTTGAGTATTTTACAATCTAAACACTTTCATTGTTACCTAGGGTGTTTTGTTTATATTAAAAGCGACAGGAAACTATAAATTAATTGAAGTAAAAAGTAACTAGGGCTTTACAGTGTGCTCACTTTATCCCAAACGCCTGTATCACCTTTTCTGTGTGGTTTCACACATACGCCGTTCTGTGGTAGACCACCTAGTTAGTTTGGAGGCAGCTGTACAGAATTAATTTATACAGAGCAACACCTCATAGTTGTTTTATTTGACTTGGAGAAAACCCATCACATCACTTGGCGTAATGGTGTCCTGAAAACGTTATACGCATGCGGCTTTCGTGGACATATCCTAATTTTATCAATAACTTTATGCGAAGTGGAATGTTCTGTGTTCGTAATGGCATTTCGTTTTCTCGGGAGTTCGTTCAGGAAATTGAGGTGCCTCAGAGTATCATCTTGGGTGTTACCCTGTTCTCTATAGCAATAAACAGTGTTGTATATGTTGTCCAGCTCTCTATGGAGTGTGCACTTTTAGTAGATGACTATGATATACTTTCTTTCACCCTGTATGCTGCAGAGTGTCAGGTCCAGCTGGCTGTCCACCACCTTGCCGATTAGGCTGACGCTTGCAGTTTTCAAATCTCCGCAATAAAACACACTTTTACTGCAAGTGTGGGATTTATCCCGCTCCTGAAATATCTTTGTATTAAATGTCTTACCTGTTTCGGATCATGTAAAATTCTTAGGCTTTGTTTTTTATTCCAAGCTTTCCTGGCTGCATCACTTGAAATATCTCAAAACACGATGTTTGCGAGACATAGCTCTCTTAAATATATTTTGTCGTCGTAATTGGGGGTGGACAAGTTAACTATTTTCTGCCTTTTTAGAGCTTTTATCTGTAGTAAGTTGTATTTTGGCAGTCCCTTTTTCTCTTGGCACGACCATTTGTGCTGAAGAAGCGGACTCTTTTTACCATGCTGGTCTCTGTATTGCAGTCGATGTTTTCGCATACGCCAAAATGTGAGTCTCTGTGTGGAAGCTGGTCAACCACCACTGCAGTAGGCATACTGGCGTGAGTAGCTACTACTGCATTATGGGTTAATGGTGCTCTCGGGCCCATCACACCCATTGTACGACGTCTGGCCGCGAGAACCCAAACCTGTGTTTAAATGGTTCGCGCATTCTCGGGTCCAACTCCATGCACGATGATGTATTGCTTATTTCACTCACACGTCCACCTTGGGTGATTCACCGGGTATTGGTATGGCTCTGCCTGGCTTGTTTCATGAAGAAGATAACTCCTGTTTTTTTTTATTTATCGAGGCTTTTCTAACGAACTTGTATGTTCTGTTTGTAATGGTTTTATTTGTTTATTCACTGACTATTCTACGACTGATAAGTCTACTAAGTGTGCATTCGTCATTGGCCCAGAGAGGTATTTGTTTGGTCTCCCTCAGTTTCTAGCATTTTAACTGCAGGGTTATTTGATATTTCTAAAGCGTTGTGTTTATTCGTAGTACTCAAGTATTTGGTGTGTTCTGATTCGACGAGAGCATTACAAACATTAAAATCTGGACCCTCGCCTCACGCCTTGTTCCTGTAATCAAGGGGGAACTGAGGGTGGCTGAAAAGACTGGTGTAAAGGTCATCATGTAGATATCTAGACATGCGGGCATCGCAGGAAATGATCCAGCAGATGCAGCAGCAAAAGATGCATGCAGTCTTCCACCTTGTGACTCTTATGTCTCAGTGTGTGACGCACTGCATGCAGTACGAGTTTCTGTTTGGAACACTTGGCAGAGGGAATAACACTCGCTCCCTCTGACCAACAAACTCAGAGCCATACAAAACTCAGTTGCCAATCAGCGACGCATTCCGCTGGCCCACAAGGAGGATGTCCTTGTTACACTAGTGTTACGCACATTTGCTGTGTGGTGAACCCTCCTTCTGTTTGTCTGTTTGTGATGTCTGTGTCTCTATTCCGACTGTCCGTCACATTCTTTTGGAGTGTCACACACGTGATCAGGACCGTTGTACTTTAAAGAGTCATGACTACCTTCAGAACATTTTAGGTGAGTAAAGTTTGTCAGTGAGGAACGTGCTATCATTTTATATGGAGTGGGCATTTTTAATATGTTGTTATTGCTCTGTTACGTTTTTGTGGTCGGTTTTGTTCCTTCGTTTTGATTCGTGTATGTGTGTTAGCATGATAAATCTTCTTTTAATGTGTTATTGTGTATTCATATACAGGTATTGTGTATGATTCCTGTGAAATGTCAGTTTTCCTTTTCGGTCTGTTCTTCCTATGAAAGATTTTAGAATTTTTTTATTCTAATCAATTTGTGTTCACTGATGACCTAGATGTCGAGCGCCTCACAATACCATTAATTAATTCTATATCTTCCAAGGCTTACAAGATGTTCGAGGATACTCAAAATAATAAAAAAAACATATTCTACAAAAAATTTTATCGAATTTTAGTATGAAATTTGCGTCAAAGAATAATGTCAGGAGTTTCAATACAGACTTGCGGATGATTTGGTTTAAGGAGGGCCACCAATTTTTTTGCGAAAATATTTCACAACTAGTTGAATTTATAAAAGATTGTATCATCTGCCAGTGTCCGTGATTGGTTGATTTTAACTGCTACACGTTTTATGTATCTGCACTCGAAACACACCTGTTCATTGTCGGATTATCGTAATGCTGGTCCTGTAAGAAAGGAAGAGTCTTTGCTCGAAGACACGTGTCCGACTGCCAGAATAACTACAAGGATGTACACTGGATATAGAACTATACCATGGATCGATATTTTCGTCCCAAGTATAAGACGTTTGGAACCAAATTTTTTTAACTAAGTCTGACAACTTTTGTATGGAAGACTGTTTGAACTTGACGGCAAAGACGCTCGGCAGATACGTGTGTCTAGGAGCTTAGCGAAGCAGAGGAGAAATTGGCAGCAAACATGACGTAAGTGGAAGAAATAAGAGCGGATAACGAGACAGAGGGAGACGAGTGATAGACAAAGCTATGATGGATTGAAACATATTGGGTGATTAGGGAAATCAAGATGCGGGAGCAACAGCGGCTCCTAGCACGCAGATGCTAGGTACTTTCGTAAATCTGCAGTAACACAGTAAAAAAGCAGTTGCAAAAAGCATACACTTAGCCACAGTTGCTATATAAACGTCTTGCTACAACTAACATAGTAAGACCGGACATTTGCATTTGTGTGTATTCAGAAGTACAATTTTGAGAAACTCGTAAGTTTGTCTAACTCTTTAAACGTCTTACAATATCAATTAAATACATTTTTGATTAAAATTCTTATACACCATGGGCCGCGGTGGTCGAATAGTCAGACCATTCCTGGTAAGGTCGGCCCCCCATTTTCGCATGTGGTAATCGTGCCGTAGGTCGGCGGGTTTTCTCGGGGATCTCCCGTTTCCCCCGCCTTTTCATTCAGGCGCTGCTCCATGCTCACCTCGTCACCCCTCACCAGCGCTGAAGACCTCAATGTTAAGCGCTAACCAAAAAATCTCCTTCACAATTTTTTTATTTACCATATCCTCACCCCGCCAGCTCTCCCACACACACCTTACCACCTTTCCACTCCTACCTAACCTCCACTGCAACCTAACTTACACTCCAACCTGACTAACCTTTCACTCCCATTGCCTCAACCCCTTCCATACAATTCACATACATAAATACGACTTCTTCCTCCACTACTTTCAGTTACGTGGATTGAGAAGACACAGCATTTGTCACTAGGTGGGACCTTTACCAACTCTTATTGCCAACGCCGGCATCCTTATTGATTGGTTTAGATGGGCCAGTTTCAAATCACTACATTTTCCATCTTGTCTCAACATGTTGCTATTATGATGCGTTTCTGGGCAGTTGTCTTGAAGACACTTTCGAAATGGTGTAGTACGTAAGTTAAAGATGATAAGACTTACTAAATTCTTCAGGAATTTGAAAGTCAATATAGGAAAACCAAAATTAGCAATCCTACACAACTGTTTTGGTCGACTTTGAGATGAAACAAGTCGTTAGTGTAATGCATATCTGGTGAATTATTTAGGATGCTGTAATCGTGCAATTTTATTTTCAAGTTCCACAAGCAGACATTCAAACACATTTAAATACGAACCAACAGTCATAGGATTGAGCAAAACAAAAACTGTCTACATTAGGTGGTTGACTACAATCAAACAGCGCACTAAGGACGGTACTAAGGTAAACATTTTAAGGACAGCTCCGCCGACTTCAAACTGGTAATTAAAAGAAATTGGTGAATAAACATGCTATTACGCTAACAGAATGCACAATAGACAAAATATATGCCGATGCACCTTGCAAAAACTGTGAAACTATGAAAATGAGATTAAATTAGAGCGGAGTACGAGGATATGATTGAATATATAACATCAGCGTATTTTACAACTGGATATGTTGTAATTGTGCAGAATTTGAGAAGAATTAGCCAGGTTCTTACAGAATTTAATGCAGAATTAAAGGAGTTTCACAATTAGAGTTATAAATTTCGTCAGGGAATAGAAGTAGAAAACAAGCAGTAAAATATAGGACACATTACTGCCTAAACTGAATTTTATAGGGGTTATAAGCCCTTGAAAACCATAATTTTGAATGAGTTTTGCAAGATATATATAGGGAACGTTTGTGAAATTTAATTATTATAGTAATAACGTGTTATGTAATCGTGGACATACATACGAGCGAAGGGGTCTTTTATCTCTCTATGTAATTAAGATAGCAGGGGTGGCCATACTCTTGTAGCGTAAAATTTTCGTAACGATCAATAATTTTGAAAATGTGATGCTCGTTTATTGAGAAAAAACACTCGGGTACATAACATTTCCTATTTCAGCTACTGCCTACATCACTTTTTCAAAATATCGAGATACAAATCTGATGTGGTGCATGATATTTTCCGCTTGGAAGGCAACGTGTTTAGCACACGAAAAGGAAGGAACGCCGCAGCAGCAGTGATAAAGTGTATAATTATGTGTGCGTGCGTGTGTATGTATACACATATTTATATATATATATATATACAGTATATATATATATATATATATATATATATATATATATATATATATATATATAGCCTATGCGGTTGCACATGGTAGGCAATAGCGCTTCTATGTGAAATCAAACATTTAATGGTTGTCCTAAAAGAGCGAGCGTTAGACAGGTTTTGCAAGAGACATTCATTTTTCCGTATTTCTCACCAGGTAATTATGTTCGATCAAAAATAGCAACTTTTTACTGTCACATACATTTTTCAAAGAAATAAGTGTAGTATCGCCCCCTTTAAATGTGATTGAGGTGTGTTAAATGTTCAAATCCTTAACTTTATTAATGCTTTCGGTACAACTATTTCGTAACCAGAAATTTGTTTCTGTCAAGCAAGTAGTTTCCTAAATATTATAAATATTGTTCATATTTTCTCAAACTTTGGAACCGTCTGCAGCGCTTCCTATATGAGCGGGACCATAGGTTCCCTGCATCAAAAATTATATTTTCACATCTGCAAACACCTAATTAAGTTTATCGGTATGCTGTTTACTTTAGATACACACACATAAAATGCATAACCATTTCTAACACAATTGCCTGCACGTAGCTTAAATAAATACTAAAGTAACAAACTTCTAATGAATAAACAACTAAAACTATGGGTGTGAAATGTGTTGACCAAGTTGCATTATCATAGTCCATGTGTTCGAAACGTACATCGTATGTATGATAAACAGAGTGTATCTGCACTGAACTTGTATACGAGCTAATAACAGGTTGCCTACTTGCTAGGATTAACACGCACCCATAAGACATATTCTTGTATCTTAAAAATGGTTAGTCCTAAGCTGTCACAACAAAAGGACCATTTTTGTTACGTGGGCATTGCTGCTAAATAAATAAACATCCAATTTTTTAAATTTCTGCCGGTTATAAACATTACGTGCAACATGCTAACCCCATTATGGAGGGAGATATTAATACCCGTTTGTTCCTATTTTGGCGTTCTCAGTTACACAAGTTATTTCCCAATTTTTATTTTTTATTTTTATTTATTTTGTAAAATAAAAAAAAAACATTAAAATTCGTTATTTACCTTTACATTCAGTCTACGCAACATTTGTCCCGTAGGCCTATGTTTTCTTGGTATTTTTTAATAAGGAATCACCTAACAAAGTTCATCGGTCTAATTGTGAAACATCACACGTATTTATTTTTAGAACAGCATAAAGGAGTGTAACAAAAAGTATGGAACAATTTTTTGTTCATTATTTTTAACATTAATCTGTACACAATTAAAATTTTCTGAATTACGTACATTTCGCCGATTAATATCTTAATACCTAGCTTGGTGATTTGCTGTAAACCTCTTTCCTTCAGTTCTTGGATAATGCAGTATGTTTATGTCCAGGGGTATGCTATACAGCATGTTGCATAATATCAAAAGTCTAAGTGTGGCCACCAGATCATTAAGGACATAAGAAAATGCGTAGTCCATTTATTGACCACTGTCCATCGTGTTCAAACCACCTGTTACAGTCACTTATTTGGAGGAATGTGTGAGTGTGTTGGGCAGTCACCATACACTGTTTCGTGTAAGTATTATTGGAAAAATTTGTCAACCACTTGTGGGCAAAACTGGTTATATTTTGCGATATATGGCACACTGCAAAACAAAATACCTATTATAAATAGTAAAATGGACATCTCGGTTACATTTTATAAATAAATGTGTCTAGCATTATGACATATATTACAAAATATAAAACATTATTGACAATGAGTAGCTGTAAAATTTCTCAGCAAAAGCCTTATCAACATCTCGTACAGCAAGTAAACTGTTTTTCTTTTAATCGTCGGAGACCCATTTTATCCTTTATATACCACCTACTTCTTCTGTGGAATAAATAAATTTATATTTTCTTATCTCAGTCGACTTATTCGCCAACAATTATCGAAACTGCATTATTATTTTGATTCTGAAGTTCATTTTCACAGAGAATATTACAAGTATATACTTTGAACGATCTGACTGTACTGCACGCTGTATTTCCCTTGAACTGTCCAACTGTCCACAGTGACGACAGATACGATTCCCTCAGCTCTTGTATATTTTGCGATGCAGCAGACAAGTGACATGTAATTGATGTCAACTTAAGTTGATTTTCAGTCGGAGAAAAAGGCGCATTCTTACAGGTTCTGATACGTATTTTCAAAGTATATTATCTGAAACACTGCATATCGTACTTGCAGCAATAAAGCATGGTATTTTCGTGAAACGGAACCTCTTATCTCGACGAGTAAAACGTATAAAAATTAATACTCTGCTGCCATAGCGGCACTTTTTGGCGCTTGAATCCATATTCCTCGCAGTCAATGGAAAGCTTTAATGCATTTTCTCTACACAATAGAGAAATACATGAGCTAGTTAAATGTTCACTTCTTATCCAACAAAACAGAAATTTAAATATCTCGACAAATATAAATGCAATATAAAAGAAATTTTAAGAAACTCGTCAGCGAGGGTTAAGTATTACTTTGGTAAGGTCCCAGGTCAGACCATTCGTCTTCCACCAAGGCGATCCGGGTTAGATTCCCGATGGGGTCGGTCCCCGTATTTTCACATGTGGAAATCGTGTCGGACGATGCTGCTTGTCGGCGGGTTTTCTCGGGATCTCTGTTTCCTCCACCCTTTCATTCCGGCGCTGCTCCATACTCACCTCATATCACCCCTCACCAGCGCTGAAGACATCGATGCTGAGCGCGTAGAGGCTAGGATAAGGTGTGCGACGCATGCTATGTCGCCTTTAGTTTCAAGTTTCGAAATCAATCTCATTTTATACACTGCAAAGTCAAACTGCATAGGAGGAGTTCATGCCACGCGAAATTCTCGTCCGTCCTGGTCTTATGGGCGATCCAGAGGAAAAAAGTCGTAATTTCGTACTAGTTTTGTAGACGTTACTGGTAGTACATTTTCCTATTGCAAAAAAAATCTCAGTCAGTTTTCCTTTGTTAGCATTTCAAAGTCAAAATTTGCACGTTATTTCATTGTACATCCCCAGAAAACCAATTAACATAATTAAATGAAGTAATTCACTGTAAGAATTCATGTCACTGGTTGGAGCTTTAAGTATGTAAGAACCTATTAGAAATGTATTAACAAAAATTTACGTAATTTGGAGATTTGTTTGCTAACTACAGATAGTATTTTTAAGTACGAAACATTTTGTACTTGGTTTTTAATTACTTAAAGTCGTATCCCATGAAGTGTAATTTCACTGAGCATTATTTAGTTTCATTATGTTGATTGGTTTTCGGGGGTTATAAAGTGAAAACATGCAAGTTTTGACTTTGAAAAGCCATTGTGCGAAAACTCGCTGAGCTAATTTTTTTGTAAGAGGAAAATTTACTTCTAAGTAATGCCTACAAAACTAACACTATTTTATACATAATATATTAAATTACGATTTTTTACCCTCTTGAACGCCTTAAGTGTGCGGTGTGGTTTAGGGTGGCCAGTGCGATAAAATTATAATTTTATGTTTGTATCAAATAGTGTCTGTTTTGTAGACAATACTTATGAGTGCAGTTTCCTCTTACGGAACAATTTTAACTCGCATAGTTTTCTCATAACGGTGCGTCAAAGTAAAAATTGGCATGATCTGCTGCCATGCAAATAGGGAAAGCCAATTTACTTACGTAAGTGAAATAATTCACAGTGAAATAACATGTCACGGGCTACGTAATAAAACGTTTTAAACAATCTCGTGAGCAATGTTTGCATTTTTAAAAATTGCTTAGTTTTCAACTTTTGCCCTGCAGTTTTGCGATTTTTTTTAAAAATTCCAAAATATTACGTCATGGTCTTTTAAATACTTTATTGCATAGTTCATGGGATGCAATATCACAGTGAATTATTTTCTTCAAGTATAACGGTGCGCCAAAGTCAAAATTGTCATGTTCTGCTGCCATGCAAATAGTGAAAACCAAGTGACCTATAGGAGAAAACTATGAAAGCTCAAATTGTTTCGTAAGAGGAAACTGTACTCTCAAGTATTGTCTAAAAAACTTACACTGTTTCATAAAGATATAAAATTATGATTGACTCGCACATGAAAAACCTTTAAAGGGTAAAAACACGATTTTAAAGCTAAACGTTTTTGAATGTAAGTTAAAAAAAAACCCTGAACACGACAACCCTAGGCAATGATATTAGCAAACAATGTGAGTAAATATTTACCCAGAATGATGCATTTGTTAAGCGTGATCTATTTAATGTCCGAGATTTTGGCGTCAGTGATTGTTCTTTAGAAATACGTTACTCGTAAAAAAAGTTCTGCTCAGAAATTTGGTAATACCTATTTTCTAAGGTTGATGTTTTTTTATTTTCCAAAATTGGCTTCGAGAGACCTACAATTTTGAATCTGATTGTTGTAGAGCAGAATTATGTACCACGCGTTCTTAAAACGACATTATGTTGGGTGAATGTACAGCGTGTCTCTTTCATCGTTGCTGCCGTGAAATGCGGGCGGATGTCAAATATACCGGCAAATAAGTGACAGAAGGAGGCGGAGGAAGTAAATATTGACATATTTAATGGCCATCACAAGTCCCAGACTGAATGAAGGCTTTCAGGTTCTGCCGGCTGCGTTGCGGTACATGCAAAGCAATAACATTAGATTTTGAAATGTTTCTCGAAAAGTAAATGTCTACTACAGTATCGCGACGACCAGGAAAATGTTTCTTTCAATTTTGCAATTCTTTTTACTAAACGTGTGGGTTTGACGTTTGTCAGGTCAACAACGCAATAGGAAAAGTGTTAACCAAATATTTGTTTGTATACCGACAAAGAAAATTATATATATATATATATATATATATATATATATATATATATATATATATGATACGTTCAAAACCATATCGAATAAATTATATTTCTTATATCGAGATAGATTTTGTGAGTTTCGGCAAACCGCAATTTTTTCCATTGCCAAAGTAAACCGTATCCATTATTAATTTTTTTTCTGTCCAACAAATGCCATTATTGTGAACAACAGTAGATTGACTTTGAAGGTTGTACGGAGTATTTTACAGCGTAATTTCATAATTTTATTATAGAAGGACTTGGTTCATTATGGCTATTTTGTTGACATAAGTTTGCGCACACATGGGTTTAAATTTACAACTGGAGGGTAGTATAAAGATTTCTGTCACAAATTGCATACATTCATACATGCATGGTGGCTTTAATGGAGCTGTAATTATAAATACAGTTACATGTGTTCTCTAGGGTACAGTGACAAGAGAAAAATAAAACATAGATGCTAGATTGGTTCTTGTTTCTGCGCAAATATAATATATTTCATATGATATTCATTTAAATGTGGTTTTTCTGTTACGAAGATCATTCTTGATGTGTTTAACATGGCAAATCCTTCGAATACTGAAGTCCCGTGTTAAGAGTCTTGATGACATCTAGAGTACGTTATTTTTTCCGTATTCAAAATGAAACTCTATGAACAGCCAAGCTTAATTTTTGTCATAGCAATAAATTTACTTCAGAGGGACGTAGTAATACAATTTAATAATTAGAATTCTCTAAGCATTTCACTGCCCATTCCCAACCAAACTATTTGCTGTAACAAAACAATTTTTTGTTTCGCCAAAACATTTCTCATTTTTACGAGGTTGGTTACTCTGCACAGAAAATTGTGAAAACTATTGATCAGAAGCGTTCTCCGTGACGAGTGACGTTTCTGTCGGCCAACAGTAGACATAACTAGCCTACAGAAGTATGTAGTCTTGTCTGTTACCATAAAAAACGCAAATTTTGCATATCCTTACATAAAACCCAGCCTTGTCATTTGGTAATGTAATAGGGTAAACAAACCATATATCGTGATATAACATAATATCGTGATAAACCACGTTGCGGGCTTCACAACTTTAGGAAGGGTCTATACACCAAGTTCACCAGGTTACCAATAGAGAGCAGGTATGTTTAGTTTCGACAAGAAGTGAGCAATGTCTCAAATATAAGATCACAATTAAAATATTTAACGTATTTCTGTTACTGAAGTTCAAATTCTTAAATCACTAAGTAGGGTAGGTTTACCCCCTGTACACTGTCGTACATAATTTCAAACATAATTCTCACAGTTTATGGCCTGCACCGTTTGACTCAATGATAGTCGAGATTTCTGGTATAAAAATAGCTCTGTTGTGTCAGTTTCACCATACGTACGAATAACATACCTTACGTTGTGATGAACGTTGCATCGTACAAACAATAATAAGTGTTGTACGAACGGTCAAAATCAACTGCATTATTGTGTAACAGACGATTATCATATCAGTACAAACTATATAAACCCTGTCCAAAGCTGAAACCAGCCGTAAATTAAACAATTTTTTTTATAAATACTGCTCAGTTTTTAACCAAGCAAGGTGGTGCAGTGGTAAAACACTAGCATAGCGTTCGGGAGTACTCGTCTTCGATTCTCCATCCGGCTACCCTGCTTTCTGTTGTTCTTAGTCTTACTAAATCACAATCATGATTTTAAATAATTTAAAAATAGTTAAATAAAGTAATGGATCTTCAAACAGCGCTACGTGAAAAATACCAACCATATTCGCAAGAGACACAAATAAAGTATGCGTTGAACGGAATACATTACATCCTACAAATAAAATGATGTCGCTGCTAAGTCCAATAAGAAACAATTACAAGAGTGAAGCACTGCTCCCCGTGCACTTTGGCTTGCGTTTAGAGGTCATACTGCATTACATACGACGGTCAACAGTGCCCTTACCGCTTCCTAGAGTTTCTTCCTTACGCATATCATATACCTAACTAGAAAGCCACCTTATGAGCTTGATTAGGGTATACTGGGATGTATATAGCCATTTCTACTCGCTTTCCAAGGCAGTGTAAAATGATGACGGGGAAAGGGTAAGACACTGTCCAGCCACTATAATACAGGGACTGCATTAGCAATCTAAGCATCCTAGCAGTCTACAATTGGTATGTTTAATTAGCTAAATACTCATGCGACACGGTGTGGTGCACCAATTGGTGACAGAATTAGCTATAATTTTTTAGTCTTTTAACGGAGTTTGCCGAACCAGAAATACTCGATATCGTTCTTAATTTTTTTTAATTTTCTTGCTAATTATCATTTTAAACATGTCCTCAAAAAATAAATTGTAAAGAAGCTTCCATGGCAGAATACATACAAAAATACGAGAAGGGAAAAGGAGGTGGTAGTATTATCGTAGTAAATATACGAGTTTTAAAGTGTGCTTAGTAAAAAACAAATAAAAAAATATTGTACCTTTAGTTGTTAACTGCGGCACCTACCTGTGCGTTAAAGGCTCAGGAGTGACAGAGATACAAAGGAGACCTTGAAGTGCGAATGAAATGTCGCATCGCCGCAACAAGCCAAGCACTGAACTAGTGGGCAAGATTTCTGCCGATACATTTTCACTGTGGGATTTTAAACTACGACCATATAATTGTATCAGGGAAAAGTTGTAGAAAAGTTCAGTGCACATTTTTATCTGAGTTTTACCTACATTATAGTATATTTTGAAGCACGGCAGTCTGAAAAGGCCGTTTTCAGTTCTGTTGGCGGGCTTAGAAACAGTGTTTATAACGATCACAGTGTCTTAGCAATGTCATTCCGTCCTTGTCCAGAGTGTGCTTTCTCTTCGCACAGGGGCGTGAAGGTGGTGGGGCCAAAGTGTATGACAACAGGCTCTTAGTGAGTGTAAGGGGAAGTACGCCACGTGGAGAGGAGAGCTCGTCGCTGGTGAACAGTGTTGGGGCTTAGGGGTCGGCCCCTCACCTAGTAACGGCGTCCCCGTCCGGTGGATTCTGGGTGCAGGCGATGCGAGTCGTCAACTATGCCATTGCTGAATACACAATCCTGATGCGAGTATATAGCCTCTCGCATTCAAGTCCATCTCCACCTCCTCGTGTTCAGGGCTGGTAACGTATATGCTTGCACTACGGCTAACGGAGTGAGGACGAAGACCGGGCAAGTGGTGCTCCCCCTCCCGCCTGGGACACAAGGGGAAGATCCACGACGGGGTTCTCTTAGGCCAGTTTCCAGAAGCTGGAACAGAAGCTCAAACCTGCCGTGCAACGTACGAACAGATTGCATATCCCCACCGAAGCATTCACAATTGTCCTGCGTTGCGGATATCAAGCAATGTTGATCAGGAGAAGGGGTTCTGGAGTCCTGGAAGGTGGGCACCTGCTCGGGTGAAAACTCGGATACATGATATTTCCAGGTACTCAGGGGATCGGTGTGTGTCCCCAGCTCTGTGCTGAGCCGATCACGGGTTGGACTCTGAGTGGTAGTGGTTTAACTAACTCTTGCTTGGGCGTAGATTTACAGGGTGAGTCCTTGGGTCCTGGTCTGGTCCACCTTACTGGACTCGTCCACAAAGCGGTTTCGTACAGGTGGATAGCCTCGCCCTTAACGAGGTGGTTCCCCACAGTTATCCTGTGGGTGTTTCCATTGCAAGATGAGTAGGTTTTAACTACCGGCCACCGCGAATGGGAGGAGCATAATCTCCTTCTGTCAGTGGTATTCAACTACCCTGTCATATTTTACAGGCTGCGCAGATATGGTGAGCCCTGGTTTCAAATCGAGACTGAATGGCAGGAGTGGCATCCTCCCCGGTGAAAAGATCTGTAATGTTGTCTCCTGTTAAGCCTTCGGGATCAGGTACAGTAGAGTTGTCCTGTCACACAAGCGGCAGTAATGCCGAAAACACGTTGACAGAATGGGCACATGACGAATAGTTTCGCAAAAAAAAAATGATTTCCCGCACATTACTATGTATTAGTACATGGTAGGCGTCGGCCTTAACTATAGTTATCACAGTGCAATCTATACGCAGTGTTTTTTACGTACACGTCTGCATTTATATGTACTCGTATCAGAAAGGCAAAAAAATAGTCATGACTAAGTTTAAGTATAATGCAGGGTACGTAGTTCAATATTACTACCTCGGCAAAGGACCGTTAGTTGCACTGATATCGGCATAGGGTCAAGTATCCTGCACTATGGAGAAAACTTCGTCCTTTGTTATGTTCTGTATCCGATAAACGCCAGCATGAAAAATACCCCTTACCGACTCCAGCACTACGAGCGGTGGAAATTGTCCCTTCTCAAACTTATTCGTAAGAAATACGACTAGAAAGTGACTATTGTATTTTTTTTTTTTTTTTTTTTTGTTATTTAGAAAGCGGTTTACCGTATAGTTGTGCTGGCATAGTAATTTAAATATAAATTTCAAATATGTTTGTTTTGCGATTCAGGACAAGTCTCGTAATCAGTATTTTCTTGGAAAATAGATCATGGTAATACTTATTTTGCATTCCTTAATTGCATAGTGGAAATTCTAAATGATCGAAGTGCCAAGAGAGGCCGAATTGTGTTATTTACATGAAAATGAACCATGTGCCAATGCCTATGCTCTGCTGTAAAAGCAGATAATGTTCTTAGTAGTTTTTATGATCGTCGAAAGATCGCAAGTTCCATTTGTATGCTATGCGTACTCTTGCAACGCTGTTTTTACACTTTACTCAAAAATATATTTTTGGCACATATAATTTAGAATTTCCACTCTGCAGTTTCTTATTCCGACGCCACACAACTGACACTGACAGGGTTCCTATCTGCATCGATAATTACTACTAAACTACCGAAAACTACACGGCCTAACGCCATCGGATTGATATATTTAATCAAACGTTTCATAAATGAAACTCTCGGATCGCCAAGGTGTATTCACGATATGTAGGGCCATGAACTTTTCGCGAAAATAATTTTGCCCCAGTTTGTTTGAAAGCCTTACTTCCACATCTTCACCTCTGCTTCATAGTTATTGACAACGTGTATTTATAAATTGACGTATCTCATTAGAATCCGCCAATCAGAACAAGGATACTACGATACCACACTCCTGTGATTTGTGGGTATAACCCAAATACACCTAAGATTCAAAATATCCAATCACTGACCTATAAAGCAGAGTTGCAGATGTGCTCGTAAGGCACTGCAACAAACTGGGGCTAAATTCTTTTCGCGGAAAGTTCATGGCCCTAACGATATGTAATTCCTACAGCAGTGTTTATGCAATAAGAAACGCTAAACCGAGTGGCCATAAGCGTTAACATCATCTTTACAGGACAGCTTCAAGATATGACTCGCTGCCTACTAAACCGAGAGCATGCAGGTCAGTGTGTGGTTATATTACTATCGCCAGTATAATGTAATGAAGTTATCCCTTATTATTATCGAAGAAAAACTGGAATTCGAGTAAAAATGCTCATTTTATTGGCAAACTCTCTTCTTGTTTAAAACACATACCGTACGTATTATTTTATTTTCTTCTTTCTTACATAATTTTTATTTTTAAATTCAATGTACAACAGTGGTCATTCGATTTTCATATCTACAATAACTCTTATAACTGAATTTATGCACAATGTTCTGTTAAATAAGTTTAAATCTTAAATTTTTATTCACATATAAGTAAATAGGACATTTAAAAACATCAGTACATATGCACGCTTGTGGAACTGTAAATTAAATGTATTTCAATACACTTACATAAGATTAAAATATTACGTTATATTCTCAAAGATTTCTCATATATCTCACACGTGTGAGATTCCTTATGCCATTAAAATATTATCTTAATGTACTGGAAGTACCAATTATTACTATACTAAATCCAGTTCGCACTAAGTGAAAAACTATTATCGCCGTCTACACTTTGATATTTTATAGCACTGCACTGATACGGCAAAATATTGTTACAGAACTCATTGAAGATCTAATTACGAAATTTGCTGACTCCTAAATTAAACAATTTTTGCAGATAAGAAAACCTAGTCAATGTTTACATAAATTCTTCACTAGTAAAAAGACTAAAGTAAATGACTGAAATAGGAAATCATTAGTTTTACATAACCGAGCTAGACAATGGAATAAACAATAGAAAATACCATTGCTTATTTTTAGGCAGAACATACATATAGAAATCCCAGAATGGATGACTCAAACTCAGAGAGAGAGAGAGAAAGAGAGAGAAAGAGAGAGAGAAAGAGAGCGAGAGACAGACAGATATAATAACAGAGACAGGAAAGATGATCTGATATGCCAACTTTTTTTTCCGGTATGTAGACTAATATAAATTTGGAAACTATCTTCAGCGGCATGAGAGTTATAAAAATGAATTTGTAATGGATATTGCCTGGCATATGAAATGTTTATAAAGCAGGAATGTAGCTTACTTGCGTAAAATTTTTGATTTTTAATAATATGTTATCGCTTCCTATCTGAACATGTAAACTATTTAAAAGCTGTAAAAATTCTTTATGTTATTATTGATACACTAAGCGGACATGACTTTGGACACTTTTACACAGTTTTCATTATCCACGTTTGTAAACTGTGAGTCAATAGTAATGAAATGGCACGTGGATATTTATAATTTGGTATTCATCGCAAGTAAATTTCTTTATTCAGGGCTACCGTATAAACAAAACATACTTTTCTGAATTGTCCTAAAGTTACCCTACTTGTCGAAATTCACCCTCATTTACGGTATTGGTTTAACTACTTGTTTCTGTCAGCAAACGTCTTTTCTCAAACTCTGGAAGTGTATACTGCTCTTCGTGTTTGATCAGGACCATGGGTTCCATAAATAAAACACTCTATTTTCACCCGAAGAATAACCTGTTACATTTTGTAGCCATGATTTAGATACATGTTGTATATGTAAGACATTTAAGACATAATTACGAAGATTTTTTATCTTTATTGTACTAAATGCATTTTATTCCTTGACAGAAATAGCGTATCGTAACATACGGAAAGAACGAAATCTTTTTACCGAGCGAAATAAATAGACAAACGTTACTACAAGAAGAATAGCTATTAAAAATGAGAGTGAGAAATAATCACACTTTTGAGTGGTTGACTTAAATATAATATTTAAAAAATTTGTACTAAATAATATTAGTGAAACGAGTATTTTATAGTATCATAACGTACAATATGTGACGATCTATTTACCATAATTTTTCGTTCGGTAATAGGCTTGCAAGTTCGTAACTGTTCCAATATGTGTGATCTGTTTCCTTCCTTATTTCATTTCAGGTTCCCACGTGGTGTGAGCAGTTAAGACGGCAAGAATGCGACTGCAGGGTAGGAAGTTTTAGAGTCATGTTTAAAACTCTCGCAATATGATTTTCAATGTGCTAAATAATAAATTATGGCTGTAAGCAAAATAAGCATTTTGATTTGTTAATCTTTATCGTTTAGTTTGACAGTGAAATGTGCAATTATTTAAAAAAAAAACTGGTGTTTGTTCCATTTTTTTCTGTGGGATTTTGTTTATACCAGTTAATTTTCAATTGCCTGGAAAAAAAATACCAACATTGTGTTATTTTAACAGGCAGGCAAAAGCTTTATCTTTAGGCCTAATCTGTTTTTGATTTATTAAAAAAGTTCCATGTATAAGCAAATGTTTCTCAGTTAAAAATCTTGTATTTCGCCTTGCATTTGTAAGGGAAATTACTTGTGAAAGACGATGACAAACACTTGTAGTGGTACTGTATCTGTATTAACTTGTGCATCTAGAGAAAAATATTAAATAAGTCTTTACATAAATAAAAAAAAGTACTTGGTTTTTGCACTGTAAATACAATCATGCTGAACAGACAATATCCTTCATTACTGAAAGCAAGATTTTTTTTTAGTTTGTGGCATTTCAGTGAAGCCTATAACTTGAAAAACATAATTATTTTATTACACAATCCGTTCTTCAAGCTTCTAGCGAAATCTTAATTTGTGTAAAGCAGCAAGGTGTTGTAAAAATACAAACATAAATTAAAATGCAACTTTAACCACGAATTAAAAATAAATTGCTCACTAGCGGTATGCGTAAAAGCCTCCTATTTTGAAACTTTTTAGCGCCAAAAACTATGGCTCATGATTTACGAGACTTGATAATGTGTAGTAACTAGTGCAATGAGCACAGATTTGCTCACATCTGGACGTGGGAATCGAACTCAGAACTTCAATTACCGTAGGCCGGTACACGGCCGGTTACATTGCGAAGGTCGGGCCTCACTGAGCAACAGGACATTGTTCCAACTGTTCATAAATATAAACTTCATCAGCGAATGGTTCCAGACAGTCACACTTAATTTTGAAGATAATTTTGCAGTGTTCTTGCGCTGGTTTGAGACATTTTATGTGATGAAATATTAACACATTATTAAGGAGTCCTTACGAACACAGATAACAGGTCAATTTTTGTATAATCGATTATAAACGGCTTATTTTGCCTAATCATGGTCCCACCATCTTGACAATCTTAGTTCGTGGGTGAAGCAGAAATCTGCCACGACAGAAAGCATATAATATATTATATTACGCTTGTGGGCACGCTCATAAGTAGAGGAACTGGTTTGCACGGTGCCAGACACCTCGGGAGGGTTCTGGACTCTGACCTACATGGAAGCAGAATCGCTAACAAAAATGTGTTTGTATAAGCGACGGAATTAGGTGTCGTGTATTACCGGCTTTAGTTACAAGACTGGGCCTGCATAGTAAAAATTGCAATTGAAAATAGTTTAAGGTTCATAGGCTTGTTGTAATGATATTTTCTTTATAGCAAAGAAAATCTTTATAACACACACAAACACACAGACTGTAAATATATGTATACGTAAAGGGATGAGTCGGATCCCTTTTTGGCGAATCCGAATCCATAATCGAATTCCTGAAAATCTCCTGTATCTCTAATCCGAATCCATTGGACAGAAATTAATCTTCCAAAACTAGTTTTTCACATATAGGTCCAAATAAGGAATTAAAACATTTTAATTCACATAAGGTATTCTTGGAAGACAAGTGATTATAAAAGTTAATTGCGAATGTCCAGACGAAATAAAGATGGTGTGACAACAACAGAAAAACACGCCATATTGTTTTACAAGTATCAAGGCTACGATATTATTTACAAGTGCCTTTTTTCGTTAGAAGAGTTGCATGCTGAAAATTAATTAGTTATAAATTACGTAAAAACAAAGCTTTAAGTTAAGTATATTGATGAAATTAATTTTTTAATTAATATTTATTTTCACTTGCAGTTGCCGTATCTTTGCTCGAATCCTTTTTTAAATATTCGAATCCTTGGGATTCGACGGATCTTGGATTCGATCGACAATATTCCCCTTCTAAAGGAAAAAAAATCGGTTAATCAGTACTCATACTCTGTACTGTTCTGTTATCCTTATGGCTTAAATGATCATTGTTTAAAGGTTTTATCACCAAATCATAAGCAATCGCGTATGTTCATAAACTCGTCCCATTCAAACAAAGTTTCAAGATATCGTAAACAACAATGTTGCCTAAATGTTGTCTACCAACATGCGGGAGTGAAAAATATTTTTCTATAATTCTCTGAGGTCGCCAATTACAACTAGCGCTAGTTGAGAAATTAAGATGCAGATAACCAGAACGGTTCAAGCGTGACGGGAGAGTCCTTTTCCGTTACGCTGGGGTGAGGCACTTCAGTATTGGTAACGGTCAAATAGGGATCGGCGGTGTGTATTATACAAGTCGAAAAAAAAAAAACGTTAATCCTGACTACGGATGTGTATAGGCAGTACCAGTCCGGTGTGTACAGCGCCAGCAGTGCCGTGAGAGTTCTTGTAAGCTTGTATGTTCCAGAAAAAAACCGCTACCGAAGAAAATGTTGAGTGGATAAATTAAAACCCATATTGATAATTATCACTTAAGAAACGATGTAAAGTTAGTCACACTGTTCATGTAATGTAAAATCTTTATTACTTGTCAATGTTGTTGCTGCTTGCTCGTTTCTAATGGAGAGTAAAATAAAACTGGTTTATAAACTGTGTTTGCTAATTTTCTACTGTTTGTGCCAACTAGGATTAAAAACTTCTTCGACAGAAAACAGACGCTCTCTTGACGAAGGAAAGTAAAGGACAGCACAGGAAAGATGGTGCGTGACTATTGGTAAGGGCTGTACACGTTAGGATGAATATCGAATTCCTTTTGGACGACTCTGGCATGAGACATTGTCCGTATCTAGTAGCGCTGGTATTGAGGGGCCTCCCTACCTGTGCTTCAAGTGCGGCCCACAAATTAAATAATATGGTCACCTTTTAAAGTCCCATAGGAAAAAGAATAATAGTGAAGCACTGCACACCAGCTGAGTGTTACTTGCGCGGAGATGTGATAGTGCACTATGTATGTCGGTCAACGGCAACCTTACTGCTCCTATCTCACACACACAAACTCAACCTATCTAGGGAGGCTCCTTAAGGGGCATATTTCATGCGGGCGCTTACATCTTCAGGTGCAAAACCGACTATGTAAGATAAACGAAGTTTTCTCCATACATGGCAATAATAGTTGACCTCTTTAACGATATCAGCAAAACTGGCGGCGGAATGTGTAGCTTACCAAACCAGTAATATTGAGACTCCTAGCCTGTAGTTCGATTGGACGGAGTTGTATATAAAAGAACCAACCCACAAAGTATTTTTTGAGATAATTGCACTGAGTACGAGAAGATGGTCGGCAGTACATCTTGAAAAATAAAAACCATCAAATTAGAGTATTCGAAGCAAAAATATAAGAGCCGAGGAAGAGAGGTTTATACAAAATTTAGGCCTCGGTCACACTAGGGGTCAAACCTGTAAAGGAAATATATTCGGCAGCCTAGCTTGATTGTGTTTAAAGAAAACAAACTTTCTAACATCAACAAACTTGGAATCTGAAATGTACCATACTTAATTATTATCGCATCTACACTCGACATTCGTGACTTTATAATTGTTGTATTGCATTTAACTGAAATGCTGCTGTGAAAATGAAGTTGATGTTATTATTTTACGCCTAAAAGTTAATTTAATTTAACGAGTGCAAAATTTCGGATCAAAAGTAGCCATATTTATTACACAGATCGTAACTACAAGTAGCCAAAATGAGAGAAGCATCGAAGATACATCGTTCGAAACTATACATAAAACCAGTTTACTTTGAACGAGAAGAGACTGCGATATGAACTAGTTTGTAGCTAGTGTAACCGCTACATTAAGCTAAACATGTTTAAGTGAAGTAGTTCTGTATCCAGTGTGAATTCCGTCTCAGATTCACACAGTGAACTTTGATTTATAACGTCTCAGTACCGGTGAACTGTGGGTTGATTCCCTGCTGTTTAGCTCAATTAGAATTTGTTGGTTTGTGGACATACGCCATTGCTCATGTTTTGCTCATCAAATTTGTGTTGAATGGCAAAGTACAAAAAGGAACAAAAATAAAAACAGACATAAAAAACTTACAAAAAAACATAAAAAAACCATCCCAGAGTAATTATGTTTTTGCGTGTGTGTGCAACATAGAATTCTAAAGGTAAAATTCTGTTGAATATCGACACAACAACCAGACACAAATGACAGACACAAATAGATCTAGATTTCCAAAATGAAAAAGGATGGAAGTAGACAAAAACAGTGGACAGTGGACGACAAACAAAAATACAAGAGACAACACAACATAAGTTAAAAACAACGGAAAAATGAAACGTTTCGGGAATTGCGATCTATTCCCGTCTTCAGGCTGAGACACAGCGTAAGTGCTGTGCTTAACTCAGCCTAATTAACCTTGCTGTTGGGTGAGCATCAAGACCAATACAGTTGAATGTTGTTGTCCTAAGTGAGCATAATATACGAAACAAGAAGGGGGATAGCACACATTTGCAACAATGTTCTCGCATGCTGTTAAGACTGACGTACAGTACATACCTGCTCGCCGTTGATGAACCAGGTGAGTCGTGCTGCCGGCTTGGACCAGGGCGAAGAGCAGTTAATACGCACTATGTCACCCGGCTTGTAGCGCGGCCTAATGCCACTGATGTGTGGTCGCTCCCTCGGCACCTCTGCAACATACAGTCTTGTCAACAACACCACAATTACCAACCACACACTGATGACGTATTGAGCAACTTTTACACGACGCAAGATACATGGAAAAATAACTTTGACAACAATTTGTTTCAATGACGCACGCGCACATCTGCAGCTTTTCTTCTTGTTATCGGCAGAATGTGTTAGTGTAGAGTCTCGCTCATTCGATTGCACCAATCAGAACACACGTGATTTGCGGGTAGAATTCCAAGACGCCGAGAGTTTAAACGTTTAAACACTGAGCTGCAGGTGTGTACATAAGGCATTGAAACAAGTTAGTGCAAAATTGTTTAATAAAAAATGTCACCGACCATTAACATATACTTCGTAGTTTTACAAGGCCAGTATTTGAAGTTGGACGGTTAAGTCTCTTTGGAATCTGGGTTTCGAAGGGTTTTATCTATAAAAGTGCAGCGTACTGAAAAAATGTACGTGTAACATGGTAATAAATAAGTTGAAGAAAGAGGGTGGAGTGTCACGGAGGCAGGACGTCACATCTCTCATTTGAGAGACTTATGATCTGAGCGCCTCTAGGAGTCTGCCGAGCCCTGAAGGATGAGGCCCTACAACGAATATGAGACGGAATGCGAAAGGCGGGGGAAACGGGAGCACACCGAGAATACCTGCTGACAATGTTCACCACTTTTACCACTTGAGGGAAACCGGGATCGATTCCTCTGGGAACCGAACATGGCTCACCTTGGACGGAGACGAGTGGTCTAACCACCTTTTTGTTCCTTCATTTGACTCAGAGTAGATGTGGAGACATTCGTAATAAGACAAATTTTTGTATTAATTACAAACGAATGTTTTCAGTATAAAGTTCTTTGAGCCCGCACGCTAAGAAAAGCCTAAAATTCAGGCCTCACTTCTCTTTTCCGGCCAGTAAGTTAACGCACACACGAACAACTCGGCTTGGCAAGAACACAGTAGTTCTAAGCACACATAAATTAATGTAAACGAATTTAATTACCTCGTATATGTGATGTGAATATTTTTTGATCAGCGTTTAATATCGAGGTTTTCAGCGCTGGTGAGGGATGATATGAGGTGAGTATGGAGCAGCATCAGAATGAAGCGTCACGGAAAAGGAGGTCCCTGAGAAAAACCCTCCCACCTACGACATCGTCCGACACGACGACACGTCGAACCCGGATCACCTTAGTGGGAAACAAGCACGCTGGCCACTGCACCAACCGCTGCTCTCTACATCGCTTAAGAGAGAAACAAATAAGATTACTTACTCTTAGAATACTACTGATTTGACTTAGTTGGGCATTAACATTAAGGGCGCTGCCTTCCTGTCCGTTGGAGGGTCAACCGTGACGGAGCTGGAAGGTCGATCTTGACGGGCGCATTAAATACTGCATCATCAAAACAAGCCAAGCGCTTAACTAGGGTACAAGATTCTCGACGTAACATTTTTACAACGGGACTTTAAGTGATGACGATATAATTATATTGGTGGAAAGTCTGTAGCAAAGTTCATTGCATGTCTCAATTTGAGTTTCACACACGTCATGTTAGTATATTTTGAAGTACGGCAGTCTGAAGAGGCCGTTTTCAACTATGTTGTAGAGGTTAGAAACTTTTTTTTAATAAGCATAGTGCCTCCTCAATGACATTCTGACATTTTCCAAAGTGCACTTTCTTTACGTACGTACGATGGGTGCATGTGGAATAGTTCCGAAAAAAAAACTGTTTACGAACACACTGCGACGTATATTACGTGCGTATTTGGCGGTGCCCTTAACCACCCTTTGTGGTTGAAAAATACTAACCCAATAGCTGTGTTAGTTCTACAACTTAGCCAGAAAATAAAGTTCCATTCTAAAATGAGATACGAGTTTCAAAAGGATTTTCCACCTGTAGTTGCGATGTTGTTGATAAGTGATGAAATTTAATGCGAGTGTGAGACGGTAATACAGTTAAACTTAGCTAGGTCAGGAAAAAAGAAATCTCACTGGATGTACATTTGAATCGTTAAATAAATAAATAAATAAATAAATATATATATATATATATATATACATAAATATAATATACACACATACATATAATATACACACATACATGTATAAAATATACACACACACACATATATATATATATATATATATATATAAAATACACACATACATATACAGGGTGTAAATGAAAGTATGTTACAAACTTCGTGTGGTGATTCCTTGTCGAAAATGAAGTACAGTTACTTAAGACGACTTTTCGCTTAGCACACTTCGTAAGGGAGCAATACACACTCGAAAAACGAATTTCAAAATAGTTTATTGGTACAAAATCGTAAACAACATAACATTAAATCATAATTCGCCGGATACTGTGTTCTGCAAACACTTATCGACAGTCCGTAAAAATGTGTTTCGAATAACTTACACCGTCATCAAAATAATGGGGGTAGTCACTCCCTTTCCGGCTTAGACGTTGGTGCCATCAGATTTTATGGACATGCAATGCTATAATTTGTATCAAGAGACCCCGATAAACAAAAAAAAAAAAGGTCGTCTTGTTGTTACACTGTAATGTGAAGCATGTCCGAGAAAATGGCCAAAATACAGTACGTAGATTTAGTGGGCTGACACTTAGGCAACACACAATACACCGAATAATACGGTACTGAAAACAAGTGTAGCAAATACTTTACTGTAATTAAAACGTTCACAGCCGCATAAGTGATACATGTTTACATGAATATCACAACAAGCGCTCGAATGTTCGGCCACCTTCAGTAATACATGCATTGCAACGATGTAACAATGACAGTCGCACACGCTGGAACAGGTTGGCATTCGTCCGTATCACTTCGCCTGCTGCAACGATGCGTGCGACGAGCTCCTCGACCATGTCCACTGGCGTCTCGTAGACAAGGCTCTTAATGTGTCCCTACAGGTAGAAATCCAGGGGTGATAGATCAGGGGAGCGAGGAGGCCACGTGACAGGTCTTCCCCTGCCTATCCAGCATCCTGGAAATACTTGGTTGAGGTACTCACGAACAGCACGAGCATTGTGAGGTGGTGCCCCATCGTGTTGTAGCCACGTGCGGTCACATATCAGCAGCGGTACGTCCTCAAGCAACTCGGGCAGAGTGTATTGCAAGAACCGTAGGTACACGTAGCCATCAAGACGTGCTGGTAACATGTACGGTCCTACTAAGGCATCATTGACTATGCCCGCCCACATGTTGACCGAAAACCTCTCTTGGTGGAATCGCACAACCCTGGCATGTGGGTTTTCTTCAGCCCACACATGGCTGTTGTGAGCATTGTACACACCATGACGTGTGAAAGACGCTTCGTCTGTAAAGAGAACATACCTGGGAAACTCTGGGTCACGAGCTGTCTGCTGCAAAAACCAT